>CAODLS011460831.1:0-10785 GCA_948243855.1 Flueggea neowawraea | reverse complement strand
TGTGCCAAATTCCATTCCTTGTCATACAAGGATTGTTATCCCTGAAAAATAGGAAGAGAAGGCCGAAATTCCTCTCCTATTTTTAAGGCTTGTGCCGAAATTCCTCATGCCCTAATCTCATTAGGTTTGACCGAATTTCATGATGGGTTTCTTAATGTTTGTTGGGCTTTTAATTATATGATACATTACTATAATATAAATCTTATACATGGGCCAAATTATGTCACACATAATTAAACAATTACACCCATGATAATAGGTGATTCATAGTAAAAGCCCATCACATTAATGGACTATGTATTAAATCTTATTTAACACATAAATTATAAAACCCTAAATTATTATTGATTAATCAAATTAACCATCTTAATATTTCATTCATAACTAAGAGAGAATATTTTATAATCAATCCAATTCGTTCTTTGTATGTGACCCCACAAGCCCACTCAAATTTGGCAATGGGCCTCATCCCAACCTTTAGGCACAAAGTCCATAAGCGGTATCTAGTAATACATTATGGCAACCCAAAATCAAGTGGTTGTCGGTGATTCGAGTTAACCTTTCACAGTCAGATGTATAGTCCTTTTGTCACCGGATATCTAATCTAAGCATAAGGCATGGTCACATGTCAACCTTATATAGCTTAGCCCGTTTCTTGATCTTGAGTAGATTGATATAACAAATGACATTGACAAACTCCTTTATCAATTCATTCGAGTATGCATAGATTCCATCAATCCTACTCATCAAGTGGCCAAGAGATATCACTCTTCAAAAGAGGAACAAATCCATCACTCTCACTATCACTCATCTACATGATTCATGACATATCCAATCATAGCCCTTATTGTTACCCTGTTACTTTGACTAAGTCAAAACATGCGATTCCTCATGTAGAAGTCGATAGTGAGTTTCAGTCAGAGGCCTCAAACATCACCACTGCATGAAAGCTACTTTGTGACAATGATCCATGAAGTGCTTTCATAGCGGGCCAGTCCAATACATGTTCCCCAATATGCATCTATGTTCTAAGTTGATATCTCATATCCGTAATCAGTAAAATGTGATTATCCACTTAGCAACATACTAATGTTTAATTCATTATCATTCCCATGATAATGATCGATTAGGGACATTTAGAATAGTATTCCTTTTATATCTATGGTTTTACTGTCAAGTCACGTATTTGATGGCACAAAGAAGAATAAACTATTCATAGAGTTTTATTTTCATAAAACAAATAATATTTCATAGAAATAAAATGTCTCTTTATTATTAAATAAACTGAAATAACAATGTTTACATGATTGAGCTAGGGAACAAAACTAACAAGATGATTATGTTTTACTGGTCATAGGATATGAGATATGAATCAGAGAACATAAGAACATGTTAGAGAACAGTGTTTTGGATCGATCCGCTTATGAGAATGCTACATGGTTGAAAAGTCATAAGTATTTGTCATACAACACTTATACTTGAATCCCTCGACCTGAAATCACTATGAATTCTTGGGTGATTTCTCATATACTTTGACATACGCCTAACGTTATTTGTAATGAGTAACAAGTATGTGTATGATTGGGTATGCCATGAGTCATGATAAGAAACATGAGTAAAGTAAAGGGATTGCCACTCTCGAACAGAGAGAAGATATCATCGGCCACTTGATTAGTGAAACTGAGTAGTATGTGGCCACACCTAAACAAAGGGATAAGTGTTATCATTTGTTTGGCTTAGTCATGATCACTTATAGATCAAGAAAATGTTTTAGCATAAATAAAGGTGACCCGTTCCATGCCTTATGCTAATTCTGATATCGACAGACAAATGGTTGTATAAGGTTATAATTAGTTTATGTTGATTCGTAATTAACATTCATTTCAAGTTGGGTAATCATAATGTCTTGCTAGAGACCAATTATGATTTATGGATTTTAAATTAATTTTAGGCTCATTGCTAACATTGAATGAACCTACAGGATCGCACACAATAAAGATCTGGATTGGTTATAAATGTTCTCTCTTTGCAATAATTGAATTATTAAGATGATTAATTTGATTAATCAAAAATGATTCAGGGTTTTATAATTTATGTGTTAAATAAGATTTAATACATAGTCCATTAATGTAATAGACTTTTAATATGAATTACCAATTATCATAGTTATAATTATTTAATTATGTGTGACATAATTTGGCCCATGTCAGTGATTTATTTCATGATAATGTATCATATAATTAAAAGTACAATAATATTAATAAAACCCATGTGATTTTTGGCGTTTTCCAACCTAAATTGGAGGGATAAAATTCGGCATACAAACCTAAAAGGGGAGGGAGAAATTTGGCTCCTTTTTTCCCTATTTTTTAGGAATCATTTTTCTTTTGTGACGACGATGAATTCGACACAAGAAATTACTAATTAGGAGTCCATGACTAATTAATAGTTTTATTCTTGTTTGACAAGGAAAACAAAAATCCTAATTTGTATATGAAAAAATTAATTAGAAAGTGTTTATTCTTGTAGGACAAGGGAAGCAAATCCTAGTGTGACTAGGATAAGAATTCCGCACACATCTTCGAAAATAGGAAGTGGCTGAATTCTTGGAGGGAAAGGAAGAGCAATTTCGGCTCCGTAGTGCTACCTGTTTAGGTCTTCTCGTATTCCTACAAATAGAATGCACACCTTGCCATTCAATTTATTCAAAAGAAAAAGCCGAATTAGTGAATTCCACTTTCAAAGAGAGAAAATTACTTTGTGAGTTTTAGAATAGAGATTCTAAAAGAAGTGCTAGCACACATTAGCCTCATCAACGATCTTGTGTGTGTGTGAGAGTAGAGGGGAGTCATCTTTTGGCAGTCCCTATTGTTAATTGCATTCTGCTCAAAACAAACAAAGGAGGAGGAGAAACCAATTCGGCAATACCTTGCTTTTGGAGAAAAGCAATTCGGCAAAGATTTTTAAGGTACATATATTCGCCCGTTTTGAATTAATTATGATTACATACAGTGTTCCTGGATGTTTCTTGTGTGATATTATTGGTTGTTCTGCTACGTTTGATGTTGTTTATTTGCATAAGAAACCCAACAGTGGTGTCAGAGAGGTATGTATGTTTAATCTATTTGATTAATAGGTTTAGCTTTGCTTATAATGTGATTATATGTTTAGGCTTTGCTAAATCTTGTTTTGTATGTTTTTAAATTGGTTTAAAACAAATCTAAATTTTTTAGGTTTAGAATTGAATAACATGTTATGGTTTAGGTCAAGGCCGAATTGAAATTGCTTAATGAAACTCATAACTTGTTTAGGCTTTTAGATCAAGACTGAATGTGTTTTGCTTGTTTATAATCAATGCCGAATTTGTTTCGATTGTTTATAATGTATGCCAAATATGATTTGGTTGTATATTTTATATATTTATGTTTTAATCGGTTAAATCATGACATGTAATTTGATTAAGAGAAATTGACTAGAAAAAATCGATGGCACTCGTTGATCTAGTAGTTTATTTAGGGTTTTCAAAGAACGACTCATTCAATGAGTTGGTCAAAGAGTTTGACCTAATACGGTAACAACCAAACCCTTCAAAGGGTTAGTTCTTGAAATCCAAATACATGATTTCTCGTAATGGCTATGGACATAATTAAAATCAGAGTTGCCATGTCTTATTGCTTGCATATTGAGATTGGATCTTGTTTTGGTGCTTTAATTTTTTGTGGATGATTATGCATGGTGCATGTCATGGGCATAGTTTTCATTATTGGGTTGTAAATTAAATATGGCATGCGTGTCGTTTATTTTATGTAAAATTTATTTTTCATAGAATAGATTTAATTTTCTAAGTAATGAAGACCTTGTAATCAAGACAAGAGACGAAGCCCAAGAGGACGATAGCCGGCCAAACTCGAAGGAAGACATTAGATGTAGCTTCTTAGAGTTAGGTTTTTGGCCCATGATATGTCACATTTATATTTATGCACTTTATTTAAATGCTTTGCGTGATTGAATGTATGGTAATCCGTTTATACCATGTAAGCTGTAATAAATTGAATCCCTACAATAGTAAGTCATAAAGTGCCTTCCTAATTCGAAACTTTGTCAAGGCATCAATCGTCGAAGCCTGGGCATTCCAAATCTAGGCACGTTAGATTATTTTTACGAGGCAGGAGTTAGCATAATTGTTATGTCTAACACTCGAATGTAGGTTTGACTTAACGTGGCTAGTGGGACTGTCCCGACCCTAGGCATTAAAATGGGATAGTGCCTAACATAAGATGTTAATCCCATTCGATCCAAGAATTATATGAGATATAACTGGAAAGAGTTCTTACCTAAATAACTAAGTCTTAGGTGTATAAGCTCAGCTTGACTACGACGAAGTGAAATATGGATCTTGGCCCATAATCACTAACACAAATTATTTAAAGGGATATTAATTTGAATTGTGGGATTATAAACATAAGACCTCATATGTAATCTTGCATACATATTTTTTAGATTGAAATGGCATCAAACAATTCACAAACCTTTTCATTGCGATCCATCCTTGAGAAGGACAAGATCAATGGGACTAACTTCATTGACTGGTCTCGAAACTTAAGAATCGTTCTCAAGCAAGAGAAGAAGCTTGAAGTCCTAGAACAAGCTTTGCCCAACAAACCGGCTAGGAACACCACTAATGCTCAAAGGGAGGAGTTCAAAAAGAAAAATAATGAGTCCAATGATGTGACTTGCCTCATGTTGGCAACCATGAGTCCAAAATTGCAAAAGTAATTCGTGGATATGGAAGCTTTCGAGATCATGACTCGTCTTAAGGAAATGTTCCAAGAGCAAGCCCGTCATGAAAGGTTCGTGACCACTAAGGCGTTGAATTCTTGCAAGATGGATCCGAGAACTTCAGTAAGTGCCCATGTACTCAAGATAAAATGGTACATTGATACTCTTGAAAAACTTGATGTACCCATTCGCAATGGACTAGCAACCGACCTCATTTTGGGTCACTGCCCGAAAGTTATGACCAGTTTTTCATGAACTTTAACATGCATGGGATGGATAAGTCTCTTGCTGAGCTGCATGGGATGCTTAAAAATGATGAGTAAAATATCAATAAAACCAATCCTATGCTGCTGGTTCAAAAGGGTAAAGGTAATGGTAGAATGGGGAAAGGAAAGCCCAAGGCCAAGCCCAAAGATAAGGTTGGACCTCAGTCTAAAGGCAAGGAGCCCAAGGCACCTAAGCCCAAGCCACAGAAGGAGGGCATGTGTTTCTAGTGCAACAAACCTGGTCATTGGAAAAAGAACTACCCGCTTGACTTGGAAGAACTGAAGAAGAATGGAGGTGGGGCTTCCACTTTAGGTATTTTTGTTATAGAAGTCAATATATTTCTGTATCTTGGGTATTGGATACCAGATGTGGTTCTCACATTTTTTCAAATGTGCAGGGACTTAGAAATAGGAGGATCTTGGCGAAAGGTGAAGTGTACCTAAGAGTTGGGTATAGAAGTCAATATATCTATTTCTGTATCATGGGTATTGGATCCATCGACCTGAAATCACTATGGATTCTTGGGTGATTTCTCATATACTTTGGCATACACCTAACGTTATTTGTAATGAGTAACAAGTATGGGTATAATTGGGTATGCCATGAGTCATGCTAAGAAACATGAGTGAAGTGAAGGGATTGCCACTCTCGAAGAGAGAGAGGATATCACCGGCCACTTGATCAGTGAAACTGAGTAGTGTGTGGCCACAACAAAACAAAGGGATAAGTGTTATCATTTGTTTGACTTAGTCATGATCATTTATAGATCAAGAAAATATTTTAGCATAAATAAGGGTGACCCGTTCAACGCCTTATGCTGATTCTGATATCGAGACACAAAAGGTTGTATAAGGTTGTAATTATGTTATGTTGATTCGTAATTGACATTCATTTCAATTTGGGTAATCATAATGTCTTGCTAGAGATCAATTATGATTTATGAGTTTTAAATTAATTTTAGGCTTATTGCCAACATTGAATGAACCTATAAGATCGTACATAATAAAGATCTGGATTGGTTACAAAGGTTCTCTCTTTGTAGTAATTGAATTATTAACATGATTAATTTGATTAATAAAAACTGATTCAAGATTTTATAATTTATATGTTAAATAAGATTTAATATATAGTCCATTATTGTAATGGGCTTTTAATATGAATCACCAACTATCAAGGTTATAATTATTTAATTATGTGTGACATAATTTGGCCTATGTGAGTGATTTATTTTATGATAATATATCATATAATTAAAAGTCTAATAATATTAATAAAACTCATGTGATTTTTGGCCTTTCTTAACCTAAATTGGAGGGAGAAAATTCGGCATACAAACCTAAAAAGGGAGAGAGAAATTCAACTCCTTTTTTTTCCTATTTTTTAGGAATCATTTTCCTTGTGTGACAAGAATGAATTCGGCACAAGCAATTACTAATTAAGAGTCCATGACTAATTAGGAGTTTTATTCTTGTTTGACAAGGCAAATAAAAACCCTAATTTGTATGTGACAAAATTAATTAGGAAGTGTTTATTCTTGCAGGACAAGGGAAGCAAATCCTAGTGTGACTAGGATAAGAATTCGGCACACATCTTCTAAAATAGGAAGAGCCATTCTTAAAGGGCAAGGAAGAGCAATTTTGGCTCCTTAGTGCTACATAATTAGGTCTTCTCATATACCTATAAATATGAGGCATACCTTGCCATTCAGTTTATTCAAAAGGAAAAGCCGAATTAGTGAGTGTCACTTTCAAAGAGAGAAAATTACTTTGTGAGTTTTAGAATAGAGATTCTAAAAGAAGTGCTAACATACATTACCCGAATCAACGATCCTGTGTGTGTGAGAGAGTAGAGGGGAGTCGTCTTTTGGCAATCCCTATTGTCAATTGCATTCGGCTCAAAACAAACAAAGGAGGAGGAGAAACCATTTCGGCAATACCTTGCTTTTGGAGAAAAGCAATTCGGCAAAGATTTTTAAGGTACATATATTCGACCACTTTAATTAATTATGGTTACATACAGTGTTCCTAGATGTTTCTTGCGTGATATTATTGGTTGTTCCGCTGTGTTTGATGTTGTTTATTCGCATAAGAAACCCAACATCCTACTCATCAAGTGCCCTAAAGATATCACTCTTCATAAGATGAACAAATCCATTGCTCTGACCATCACTCCTCTACAAGATTCATGGCATATCCAATCATAGCCTTTATTGTTAACCTGTTATAGATAATGTTTGACTAAGTCAAAACATGCAATTCCTCATGTATGAGTCGATAGTGAGTTTCAGGCAGAGGACTCAAACATCACCACTGTATGGAAGCTACTTGTGAAATTAATCCATGAAGTGCTTTCATATCTGGTCAGTCTAATACATGTTTTTTAACATGTATCTATGTTCTAAGTGATATCACATATCCATAATTAGTAAAACTTGATTATCCTCTTAGCAACATACTAACCTTGGCTTGTTATCATTCCCATGATAACAATCGATTAGGGACTTTTAGAATAATATTCTTTTTACCTTATGATTTTACTATCAAGTCACACACATGATGACATAAGGAAGAATAAACTATTCATGGAAGTTTTATTGTCATAAACAATATAATATTTCATAAATATGAAATGCAATGCCTCATGCCTCTTTATTAAATAATAAATGTAATGACAATGTATATTAACGATTGGACCAGGGCACAAAACTAACAATATCTCACTTGCACTAGTCTCAATCAGTAATGAATCTAACACCAAAAGACCTAACAAGTCTTTCATGTTTCAGTTCTGGGGAAGCCTTTGTCAAAGGATTCACTACATTGTCATTGGTGTCAACTTTGCATATCTTAACATCACCTTTTTCGACTTTCTCTCGAATAAGGTGAAAACTCTAAGTATGTGTTTGATTCTTTGTGTAATCACAATACAAGTCTACTGGGTTTGCGATGCTTAGGACGACATCCAAACCAGTAATGAACTTCTTGTGCCAAACAACTTCCTTTGTTGCATCCAATGTGGTTATGTACTCAGACTATGTAGTAGAATTGGCCATTCCTTTCTTGGAAGTTAGCATGCTAAATCCCTTTTAGTATTTTATTAACGTACATACTTTTACTTAGTCCAATTAGCCTATTAGATCTATCTTTATAGATTTTGTATCCCTAGGTGAGGCTTCACCTAAGTCTTTCTTTGCGAAATACTTTCTTAATCAAGTCTTGAAACTCTTCAAGGTTGGAACATCGTTTCTAATGATTAAGATGTCATTATCATACAATACTAAAAATACTACCACATTCCCATTAACCTTCTTGTATACACAAGGCTTATCTTCATTCTTGATGAATCCAAACTCTTTGATTGTTTCATCAAAATCAAGATTCCAACTTTGGGATGCTTTCTTCAATCCATAAATTGATCTTTGAATATTGCATACCTTACTAGAATTCATAGGATTGACAAAATCCTCGGGTTGTGTCATGTACACATCCTTGAGGAAGTTTCCATTTAGGAAAGAAGTTTTGACATCCATTTGTCATATCTTATAGTCATAATATGTTTTTATGGCAAGAAGAATCCTAATGGATTTTAGCATGATAACTGGTGAAAAGATTTCATCATAGTTAATACCATGAGTTTGTCTAAAACCTTTTTCTAACAAGTCTTACTTTAAAGATCCCATTGGCTTCTAACTTGTAAATCCATTTGCAATCAATGACTTTGGCTCCATCAGGTGGATCCACCAAGTTCCAAACTTGGTTGTCATACATAGATTGCATTTCTAATTTCATGGCTTTATGCCATCTTATAGAATTTTGATCTATAAGCGCCTCTTGGTAGGTTGTAGACTCATCGTGGTCTACTAGAGCAATTCCTTTATCGTCAGTTATGAGAAATTCATATCTCTCAGGCTTGTGACGAGTCCTCCCAAACCTTATTGGGCCTTGTGTTATAGATTCGGTCTCCATAACATCTTGTGAGTCATCTTGAATATCTATATTCCACAACTATTTGTGGTTCTTTTATTTCTTCTAGAAGTACTTTACTCTTACTAATCCTTTTGGAAATAAATTCCTTTTCCAAAAAGGCACCATTTCGAGCAACAAACACTTTGTTCTCGGATCGATTATAAAAGTAGCATCCCCTTATTTTCCTTGGATACCCCACAAATATACATTTTCAAATTTAAGTGCTAACTTTTCTAAAACTTGACGTTTCACAAAAGTTTTGCATCCCCAAATCTTTAGAAAAGACATTATGGGTCTTTTCCCTTTACATATCTCATATGATGTCTTTTCAACCGCTTTAGATGGAATTCGATTAAGTATGAAACCAACAGTTTCTAAGGCATAACCCCAAAACGATACTGGAAGATCTGTTTGACTCATGATTGATCTAACCATATCCAATAGAGTTTGATTTCTTCTCTCGGACAAGCCATTTCATTGAGACGTTGCAAGAAGAGTAAGTTGTGAACAATCCCACATTCCTTAAGATGATTGTCAAACTCTTGGCTTAAATATTCTCCACCTTTATCGGATCGAAGTGCTTGTACAACCCTTTGCCAAGTTGGTTTTGTACTTTACTTTTGAATTCCTTGAACTTTTCAAAGGATTTCGATTTTGTGTCTCATAAGATAGACAAATCCATACCTGCTAAAATCATCAGTGAAAGTGATGAAGTACAAATAATCTCCTCTAAAACTTGTACTAAAAGGTCCACATACATCAGCATGTATTAGGCCTAATAGATCATTGGCCCTTTCACCTTTGTTTGTAAAAGGACTCTTGGTCATTTTGCCTAATAAACAAGATTCACATGTGTCAAATAATTCGTAATCAAATGAGTCAAATAATCCATCTTTATGGAGTTTTGAAATGTATTTCTCACTTGCATGACCCAAATGACAATGCCAAAAGTAGGTTTGGTTTAAATCATTTGATTTTAACCTTTTATTAATGTTATAGATGTGATTGCTTTGTTCCAAGTTTAAAACATAGAGACCAGAAGATAATGTCAGAACATCATAACAAATGTCTCCATTGTAGATGGAAAGATTATTATTCTCAATAATAAAATGAAAACCATCATTGTCAAAACAAGAAACAGAAATAATGTTCTTACTCATAGTATGAACACAATAACAATTTGACAATTGTAAAACAAGTCCACTAGTCAAAGTCAACTAATATGTCCCTACAGCTAATGCAACAACTCTTGCTCTATTGCCCACTCATAGGTCCACTTCGCCTTTCATCAATGATCTACTATTTCTCAACCCTTGCAAGTTAATGCAAATATGAGTTCCACATCCAGTATCAAATACCCATAGGAATTAGTAGACATATTGATTTCTATAACAAAAATACCTGAAGTAAAAGTCTCACTTCCCTACTTTTTTAGCTTTTCAAAGTAGAGTTTGCAATTTCTTTTCAAATGTCCATCTTCATGGCAATGGAAACAAGCTCCCTCTTTTGCTTTGGTTATCTTTGGCTTAGCCTTTAAGTTGGGCTTGTATTTCCCCTTGCCCTTGCCAACACTCTTTGGCTTAGCCTTACCTTGGTGCTTACCCTTTCCTTTTTGTACCACTAGCACGCTTTTGGTTTTTAGGAATGCTCTTTTTGGCATCCTTCAACATGCCAAGTAATTCGGTGATGGACTTATCCATGTTGTGCATATTTTAGTTCATGACAAACTAGTCATAACTACTAGAGAGTGACCCTAAGATCGTATCTATGGCCA
>CAODLS011460775.1:0-24213 GCA_948243855.1 Flueggea neowawraea | reverse complement strand
TTTCTGGAGCATGGTTTGTTTTCCAGAAACCATTTCAAATTCACTAAATTTAATATACGTAAAGGTGATATTCTGATTCTAAATAGTTTCTCCATTCTTTCAGGGGCTAGATGGACAGTCAGACCCTAACAGCATACATGGCGGATGCGAGGTCCTTTCGGGGGAGACATGGTCTGCCACCAAATGGAGGAGGGACAGTCTCACATCCTGACTGACTTTTGTAGCATAACCAATATTTAGGTAAGCCAAGTGGGTTCACCCCTACACAATCACCTGTTATACGTCCCGCCGATTAGAGAAGAATATGATTCTTAAGCTTCATGAGTAATAATATAGGTGATATCATAAAGTTGATATAGTCTATGTTTGTTCTTATCCCAGTCAAATCCCATAGACCCTCCTCCTAAGCATAATTTTCTTCACTCTGAGCTTAGATATGATACAGCATAGCAGCCAAGATCTTAGATTTATGTACTTTATCTTTTTTTTTAATCCAAAAGTTTCATGTATTTTATCAGCATGTGAATTCGCTTTATTTTACACGGTACAAGATATATATCCGTTAATGTTTTTGTGTGGAGTTTTAGCAGTTGATTCCACCTGACAGCAGGTGTAAAACAGATTCCTGTGTTTCTCCTCTGGACATGATTGTCCGAATATATATCACTCTATTGCTTCCAATAGTTTGAATTATAAGAATAGTTTTATGAATTTTTATAGCTTTAATAATAGTTTTATGATTTTTATTTTATTCTAATGAATTCAAATCTTATAATTGATTCTAATTCCGTAGTACAGGTAAACCAAACAGATAATTATGGTAATTAGATTTTAATTCTTTATTAAACCAAATAATATAACAGTAATTAATTTGATTCTGATTTCTATCATTCTAATCAATTCTGATGTATTTTTAAACCAAACGACCCTAAATAAGTACCAAATATCTAGAGTATAACGTGTTTCATGATCACGGGTTCTACTCACACGCCGAACTGTTCAAACTAACTTAAGTGGTTATATAAGAGCTGGATGTTTTCAGCTGTGGCGAAGTCATGAGCTCTAAAAGAAGATCTTTTGTTGGCCACAAACATTTTACTCAATATGATTAACTCGAATCTGAATTAATCATTATATAAATAGCATTATATGAATAAAACAATAACTCAAGCTAGTTCAGCTTGACAACAAGATTTTATTTTATTTCATAAATAAAATCACTTAGAAGCTGATTTTCATATTAATCATTAAACTTAAATAACTATTAAATTAGATTTCAATAATGCAGCTAGTTATACATACTCTCTATCAAAATAGTTGAATTTTATCGAAAATAATATTTTAATTTCACTTTGATTACATTCTTATATTCATTTTGATCTTTTTAATTGATGTAAAACTCTTTTTATACTCATTTTCATTGATAAAACATTGTTTTCTCTAAAAACTTACTTGGTTAAATCGGGTTTAACAACTTTTAGTGGTTCAATATTAGACCGGGTTATGTTAGACCGCCCCATCGGCTATATAAACCTCCGCAAACTGACAAAGACAGAGACGAAACGACTATCCTCCGCCGCACCATGGTGAGCGGGAAACCAAAAATCACTAGATCTGATGAGATCAAGAAGAAGAACTCGACGTCGTCTCTCCACAACCCTAAAACCGCCAAATTTAAGAAGAAAAAGACCGCTGCAATAAGAAGCAAAACGCTACTGAACAAACCACAAACAACAATAAGGACAACGAAACCGTTGCGGCCGCAACGGCGTCGCTTCAAAGGACCTACTTTCTCGGCGAGTACCAATCCGCTAACACCGTCCAGCTCTCATCTCTCGAGCTTGAATCAATTCAAGGTAAAAACCATGCAAATTACAAGAACACATGTCGTTTCTCTTCTTGTTTCAGAATACCGGTCGTTTAATTATGAAAATGTTCGAAAATTCAGAGACAAGCTTCGTGGAACTATTGTCGGAGTTGGGTCAAGATGTGGAGTCATTAGGGAAGCAACTTAAGGCTGTGTTTGGGAACTCATGGAAAGAAACTCTGTGCGAAGGGAAAATCGAAGATGGAAAGATAGAAGCGGGAAGTCCAGCTGTTCTTATTATCAGTACCTCTGCTTTGAGGTCTATTGATCTTCTTAGGTAAAAATTTGATTTTTTCAGTTTTGGGTTTTTATAAAGTTGAACTTTTTTTTGTTAAAGTGTTGAATGTGGTGTCTTGTAGGGGTATACGTTCTTTCACAAAAGGGTGTCGTGCTGTGAAGCTGTTTTCGAAGCATATGAAGGTTGAGGAACAGGTAATTTTTGGACTTTTATTATTTGTTTTATTACTTGGAATGGCTTTATTTGTGTTGCTGTGATTTTGGGATATGATGATAAACTCATGAATTGTTTTCAGAGGCATTAGCTCTGCTGAATGTATTCATTTGCACGTCAGTCTGGTCTCGGAATTTATGAATTATGGTCGCCTTTCTTTCAACATTTCATTCATGTTTATTTGGTTTCTTTCAATTGTTTTCTACAGAGTGTTTATATTTTATGTAAAAATCAAGGGATGCTTTGATTATTGATTTTGAATTTGGGCATGATGACAGAAACAAATTTCTGATGCTCCAGCTTTGCTGAGTAGTATTTTTGCACGTCAGTCTGATCCCATTCAAAATCTCGGTTTTTTTTTTGTTTGATATTTTATTCGCTAGTTTCATTTCCTATCCGGGCCGTCCTACATTGGTTCTTTCAGCTGTTTTTTTTTTGTCTACATTATATGTGGTGAGGCAAGATATTCTGTTTATTGATTTTGAGTTTGGGAATGATGAACGAATTTTAAATAATCTGATGCTTCAGCTGTGCTGAGTTCTATTTTGCACGTCAGTCTGATCCAAGCCAAAATCTCACTAGTTCTCTTTCTTTCTTTCTTTCTTTCGTTCTTTCTTTCTTTCTTGCTTTCTTTCTTTCTCTTTTAAATATACTAGCTTTACTCATTTTTCTTCTTTTTGTATTATTGTTTGCGAGAGGGATCCTGCATCTCAATCAAGTCATGTTTTGAATATCTGTCCTGTTTCAGTTTCCGAGACTGGTAATGTAGTGGCCCTAGTGTATGCAAAATTGATTTCAAATGGTGTTGTCAAATCTGTCTTTACTATTTATTTGCATCTTGAACCTAATATGAGAATTTAATTGCCTCTGATCATGTTTCCATGTTTTTATGTTAGCTTTTATCTTTTCTTCCCTTATTTTTTCCTTTGTGTCAAGCTTTGGTGGCACCAATTTTGGCTCCAAGATATTTTCTGATTGGGAGACAATGAGAATTGGTGGTGTTTTGTTTTGGCATATCAAAATTGTTTTTTTTTTGATAAGTCATTTTTATTTGCTCCCACGGGAATTAAATTCTTGACTCCAATACCAATTAGCTACGAGCCCATTGGTATCAAAATTGAATATAACAATTTATGTATACTGTGACTCTCAAAAGACATGTCGACCTATCTATTTTTCACTACCAAATCAACCAATGTGCAATTGACTTCCATCATAAAAAAATGTGCAATCCACTTCTGTTATCTAGTACTCAATTTACCAAAACCAAACACAAGTACTGCAAATAGAGAAGCAACAGCACTGTCGACAATCCTTTTTGCACGCCAGTCTGATCCCAGGATGGAAAATTATTGTCCTTTATTATAACATTAGGATTCTGAATTTGAAGGATAAACTGTTATTGATTTCATATCTGTTCACAAAAGAATTTTATTCATTGATTTCTTTCATTGATCATTATAGAAGACATGGTACATAATAAGGACTTTGTTTTGATAAGTTACATAATAAGGATTTATTGATGATTCTGTGATATGCTTTTACGGTAATTGTAGGTGGCCTTGTTGAAGAATCGTGTAAATTTTGCTAGTGGTACACCTAGCAGGTTTGTGATCTAAATTGCTGCATAGTTTCTCCCATTTTCCTTTCTAGTGGACAATATGTTGTGTGGAAATCATCCTCATGAACTTTAAACGAATTATTAGTCCAGAATCTCCTCCTGGTTTCTTATCATTCTCGGCACTATAGAGAGTATCATGGAGGACAACGTAAAATGAGCAGAAATTTATTTCACAACAAAATAAAAAAGAAAGATACTACCAATTCTAGTCTCTATTCCTCATTTCTTTCACTTTCTAATAATACTCGATATCATTTTCTCCCCTCTTTGTTTTAAAAATTTTTAATGTCTTCACATTCGCAAAGCTTTTTTAGTTTTCCTGCTGAATTCTCTTTTTGAACGCACTGTATTGATGCAAATTTCTTTGTTTGTATTTTATAATCAAGGATTAAGAAGCTGATCGATATTGAGGCACTGGGGCTTTCACGATTAAAAGTTATCGTGCTTGACATGCACATGGATGTTAAGGGTTATTCCTTGCTAACACTTCCACAAGTCAGGTATGGAAGTTGACTGATACTATTATCTATGTTTCTTTGTGTGTTTCGTGATTGATCAGTTGCTTTCTCCATGCAATCCGATCCTTGCACCTTACTCGTTGAAATTTGCAGATCGCGTATTCTCATTCATTTTGTTTTCTTGGCAGGGATGAGTTCTGGGACTTGTACAAGAATTACCTCCACCCACGACTGATGGAAGGTGATCTAAAAATATGTCTTTTCAGTCCGATACCAAATGATAATGAGCTAAAGGGGAAAAAGAGAAAAGGAACAGATGATTAGAGATAGTTACAAGCCTGTTGGCATAATTTTGATCCGCCTGTGTTAAGAGTGTACTATTTGAATTTTTCTCATACAAATGAAGCATTTTTTTCAGTTAGCTTCATTTCCTCCAGAGCCTTCTCCGTTATTCATGTGCAAGTGATCTTTTCACTCATAATTGTGAAGGACTTGCATTCAAAAGCCCTTTTTTCCTGCATAACTTCATGTACATTGTCATTCAGAGGAAACGACATGGCGTTTATCAATTATGCGTTAGTCTTTTTATTTTTCTTACAATTAGTGCTTTTGTGAGTAAAATGAGATTTGAATTTATGCCTTCAAGTTTTATAATTCATATATCTAACTAGTTAAGTTAATTTCAAGTAGCTTTATCATTAGTACTATGAACAGAGGGTATCAAACTTGTACCAGCTATAAGTACCTAATGGATGCCTTTTGTGTTGTTCAATCCATTGTGTAAAATGACTATTTGTATGACTTGTAGTAATGAAATCTAGTCTCAGTTCAAACAAAAAATAAAAATGGATGGTCTCGAGTATTTCAAGAATTCATTAATTCTTTATGCCGAAATTAATTATTTTTTTTTTCTAAATTCAAACTCATCGTTGACAAATGAAAATGTTGTAATCAACAAGATACTGAATTATCAATAAATATATTGATTTTGAGCAGATTTTATCTGTTAGAAAGTAATAGAAGCTCTTGTTAAAAAAAAAGACGCTATTTGATTCTATTTTTAAATGTTTTATATCTCTTGCATTAATCTTAGGATTGGATTTGTGTTTTTCAAGTAAACTTGTTCCATGAATGGAACAAGCATTGCATCCTTCTCTACTTCTGTAATGGATTCGGAAACTTTTTTGAGACCCTCAAAGGCAAGCACAGAATTGAACTTGGACATTCTTGTCCAAAACCCACTATTATAGTGCAATCGCCACCAAATTAAGCCTCTAGAAGTTGACTCAGAATGTTCCAAAAGATCACATTCTTTTTTGCACTTTTTGGCTCAACACATTCATTTATATACATGTTCTTCCAAATGATGATCATGAGTTGACATCATTTTTATATTTGTGTGCTCTCACTTTGCCACAGTGAGAAATCTCAAATTCTTATCGTAGTTGGTCCTTTCATTTATTTGCCCATTACATTACTAGTTGATTTCATTATAGTGCTCTATGGATATGATGCAAGGAACAAAAGTATTTGAAATGGCATATATGGGTTGTCCATAATGATCATTTTGTAAAAAAAATTGGTGCAAAGGTCAATCCCAATGACAAAAAAAAAGTTAACTTAAAGCTCCACGTGAATTAATGTATTACGAGCTTTTACCTTTTATGATCACCATTTTGAAACTGTTTTCAAAGAATCAAAGGTTGGATTATATATAATGTGGGAGGTAGTGACAGATGCAGAAAAAAAATTCAAGGGAGACATCATTTATATATAAAGTTCTCCATGATCCTAGTCATAAATAATTTAATTCAAACAAATTCAACAATCAACATCATCAAATTCAAATCTTAAAATACAACCATCAACAACTATTTCAATATACATTATTACAACAATCATCAATACTAGGGGTCACAATTTTTTGGGAGTAATTTTCGATGACTAAATTTTATGAAAATTTTACCAATAAGTTTTTACATTATCGATACTGGAGTCTTCTCCAATACTAAAGGATCGCGAGTTCAATTTTCAGTGCGAACAAAATAAAACATCTTTATAAAAAAAAAGTTAAAATTCTGATAATTAGGAGAGTAAAAAAAGAGTAAATGAGCAAGTTTTCTCTGAAATGACAAAAGAAAAGAGTATTTAGAAAGTTAAAAAGACTCATCAGATTGTATCGTGTGCACAAACCATGATAGAGTAATAGTTTTAGGTAGGGGTGTGTGTATAATACAAGGCTATAAATGGTGCATAGGCCTCCTGTATAGTGTCAAAAGAGTGGGGTACATAATGTGAGTAAAAATTAAAAAGGTTATCCTTTCGAATTCAATACCTGATGATTTTAATTACTGAATGTATATATAATTTCAAGGCCTTCGATAATGTTTTACTTCTTAATTAGCATCATTATGATTTATGAATTTATGATCTGCTAATTGATTCAGAAATGTGTTTGTCCTCCGAATTTTATGGGGCAATGACGACAAATGACTGTCAACTTCCATGGCCAATCAAAACAAAATAAGGTAGCTGTCTTCTAACTTGAAGACCATATGGTCCCATGTAAACAAAGAAAGCAAAAATATTGAAGATATAGATTTAAATTGGATTAATTATTAATATCAGAATAGTTAAGGTTCTTTTATTTGATGTTTAGAGCCAAGCAAACGCAATGCTTAGGTGGGATAGATGTCATTTTGTTTTGTAAATTCTAGAAAGTTGGAGGATTGTTTTGTAATTTTCCAAATGTTTGGGCGTAGTTTTTAATTTGCCATAACTTTCACTAAAGTGTAATTTAGAGAAAATATAAGAACTATACCGTAACTTTACATCGAGGTTCAATTTTTTGACAAGAGTGTTGGACATTTGTTCGCAATAGGATTTCAGTGTCGATTTGGGTTGCATTTCATATATTCTCAATATTGCCATAGTTATCGTGTCAGATTTTGTTGTGAATAAATTTTGCTTTCAACTCTATTTGATTTCCGAAATGATTAACCATCCACCTATGATCTGAGATTGAGATTATTTTATCGGTGTCCAGGTGAATGCGATGAAAACTTCAGACACATAGGTTGTGTCTTCTGAAACTATATATGTTTTTGTTGTGCTCTGATGCTTGCATGTAATATAGATTAATTAATGGATTGGTAAATCCTAAAATTTGATTTATGTGATAAATATTCAGATATTTAGTATATGCTCAGTTGTGGTATCAGTAAAATAAGTTTGATCTATATGTTTGTGTACTAATATGTCTAATAATTTGCACAAGTTGAATAAAATTAGTATTAGTATAATATCTGTATTAGTATTATTTATCTGCTTTGGATGCTTGCTTGTGATTGATATATTATTTATGTATTCTATTAATTTAGGACACTCAACTATAAATAGGCACAGCCTTTGGTATACCAATGGTCAGTCAATGCCTAATTACTAGGGTTTGTGGTATCACTGTGTGTCTGACCAGACACACAGGTCAGGTGGCATAGTCCACATCAGTTAGTCAGATTAGGAATTTATCAGTTCAGCTCCGTCTTGGTCTAATAGTCAGATAGGCATTAATGATATTTATGTATGGCGTGAATGTATGTTGTTTGCTGAGGGTGCGAAAGTTTTCAGAAATATTTTTGAAACTATATAAGTATATATACATGTGTATATTATTAGTACAAGTATATATGCATGTGGTATTTTTCAACTTTTTCAAAACGATTTATATGAGCTCCCAAAGACGATATAGAGTGTTATCCTTCACTGAGTTTTTTCACCCATCCCTTTAACATTTTTCAAGTTATTCGGCAATTATCTTAACAGATCTTCAGCGCTTAGTGAGACACTTAATTCAGTAGTCAATGCCTTTTTGCTCGGGACCTAGTATATGGTTCAGTAGAGCTCACACCGGATTTTTTGTGGCTATATTGTATAAGTATGTTTTGCCTAGATGGATTTAACTTATTAATATTTTCACTCATAATTTGAGATATTAAAATTATATTTTTGGTATAATAATCTTTTATTTAAAAATTTATATTTTGCTATATATGTTTATTGCTTAACTGAATAATGAAATGTTTTAAATGAATAAGTTAAGTAGAATATCTGATTCTCCAAGGCTTGTGCGAGATGGACCGGGCATCCAGTTCGGTTCGCCTTGTACGCCGGTCATGATCAGATCTCGGGTCGTGACAATATTAACGTGAATCTGAACTTTTGAAAAATATTGCAAAAAATTCAAAAAAAAAATCAAAATGTTAAATATGGAGTCTTAGAGTACATTTGTCGAATAAAAGAGAAATTAAACGTGGGATGTATAATATTCCACTAACATCCCAGGTCAATTTCTTGTTGTTAATTGTAGCATTCAGATGGATTTTGACAACAATGCCATATGCCAAACAAGGAGTAAGCTTTCTAATCAACTGTGTTGAATTGTAGGGTTTCTGTTTATTGATAGTTGTAGTTGTCTAAAATACTACCAATATAAGTGGTTGTATATTAACCTTAGGTGAATTACTTGGAGGAGAAATCGTAAATTTTTAATTTTCAAAGTGGTCACCCATTTTTTTTTACAGTAAGATACTTGTGCATATTGTAAAAATATTTTTTTGCTATTTGTTTCGAGCACAAATATTTAATATATAAATATCAATATATTTCTCTTAATCTTATTCACATTTTTGAAGCCTCAGAATGTCATTTTATTTTCTGCCATTTCTGGCAGTGAAACAAACTGATTTTAAATATAAATAAAATCCCATTATTTCTCACATTGAGGACATAACTAATCATACTTTGAATTTGTCAAATTAGTAAGTTCTGCGAAAGAGTTGTCGCGTCAGATATGAAGATATCCAATTAGTGTTACCGATAATAGCTCATCGTCATTACTTTTTTTTTTTTTATAAGTATAGCTCATCAATATATCATATTTGTGTGGCCATCTCTGTCAAGTAAAATATTTATTAAATAAAAAGTGCATATAACTTAATAATGGAGCTAATTTTAGTATTAAAAATCGTAAAGAATCGTAAGTTTAATTTTCAATAAAAATAAATAAAATAACTTATAAAAAAATGTGTAAATTTAGCTTTGCCCGTTAATTACGTGGCTAGTGATCACTGATTTCACAATAAATATTTTTTTTTTTTGGTTAAGTGGTCTCGTTTTGGTTAAGTGATCACAAAATATTTAATGTAGTACATGCGTACCTTCATGAGAAATATGAAGAATATGATTATTGTCATAAAGTTTAGTCAACAATGTAATTTGACCATTGTTTCATCTCAGTTAACTCATAACAAAACCCCAAAGTACTGCATTATCGTAAGTCCCACTTAATTTTCAAATCTCTTTACACACGATTTTGGGTTGCAAACATAGTGGAGTGTGGAAATATATTATTTTCCCCTAAAGAAGTGTTCAAACATAGTTTAAGATTCAGATTGGAGCATAAGAGTAACGAGTGGTGTTCAAGAAGAGAGAAAGTGTTCTTTTTTTTTTTTAAACATTGAAAAGGGAAGCCAAGGACGACTGGTAGTAGTATACCCCTGCTAGGCATGACCATGCAGGCATTATTCTCAGTCGCGGAATGTCTAAAGAGCCATTCTTGAGTTCGGTAAAGTAGCCGAGCCTCGTCATCGCAACATCGGAGGGGCTAACGGAGGATTGAGCCTATTAACTCAGCTCTATTATCGGCCATATGTCTAGTGATAATTAGACCACAAGTCGCTCCCTCCGTGGAGCTCGAACCCAAGACCTGCGAACTGAGGACAAAAGTCTCGTCTGCTAGGCCACCCCCTCACGGGTAGAGAGAAAGTGTTCAAACATAATGAAAGACACAATTTAATTTTCCTCAGGTGGTGATTCAGGAAAATCCACTTCAATGCTCTAGTAAGTGATGATTTAGGATGCTTAAGTCACAATTTTTTTGGTTTGAAAGAGCTAACTTATGTCCTACATGACCTAATATTCAGTGGCGGAGCCATGATTTATATTAAACAGGTGTTGATGATAAATGTATAGAAAAATTTTGGTTTCGAAGCATTAGAAGTAATAGATTTTAGAAATAATTTAATTTAAAATTAGTTAGTATTAACACAGAGTAATTGAATTTTATTAAATTCAGTTCTCCTAATTGTGGTTTCAAATTGAGTTTTCTTTAATTCAACTAGAGAAATTAAGTTGTAAGGACTAATTTAACTAATTTTAAAATTAGAAGGACTTAAAAAAAAATATGACAAACTTCAAAGACTGGACAAGCAGGGACTTGTCTGTCTCTACATGGCTCCGCGTCTGCTAATATTTATATGTGAAATTGAATAACATATTCACGGCTGATTGGATGTAATATGACGAATGGAGCGCCTTGGGTTCTTCATACTGTGAATGTTTACATGCGATGGACACTTTAGGGGTTTGTCTTGTGCGGGGAGATCCCTTTTTGAAGTGTTCTAGATGTATGGGTCGTGATTGGTGAATGAATCTATGCTTATGTGTAGAGCTGAGTCACTTGGAGTTCGGCTCCACAAAAATTTGTTTGAGACTTGACTCAACAAAAGTTTGTTTAAGGCTCGACTCGATATTAAACAAGTTGAGTTTGAATATAATTTGAAGCTCGTTTTGTAAACGAGTCAAGTTTGAACACTCCTCAAAAAGTTCGCAAATCAGCTCTATTATGAGCTCGTGAACAGGCTCGATTAGTAGACTTGCAAACCAACTTTTTTTTTGACAATTTAGATTATAATATGACGAACATATTTGATATTAAGCTCATTAAGAAACTCGATTCTAATTTTGTTCATATATATATATATAAACACTAAAATTATGTATTTTTTATTCTATTCTTCAAGTTTGTAATATTAAGTTTTTTTTAATAATTTAACAATTTAATTTGTTATATGTACCTTTCAACTACGTGATTTTGCATTAAGTAATATTAAGTAATATTTTTTTAATGAAAGAGGGTGGCACCTCATTAAATATTATTGATAATTATCACTTGTGGCTGAAGAATATCGTGTTTGCAAGCATAGTTTTTTATTAAAAAAACAAAAGAGACATAAGTTGTCGAGGAAACATAAAAAAATCGTGGATACCAAAAGTTTGAGCTAAGCCATGCTTCGCAATCCAATCAACAAATTGATTCATATCCCTAGGGATTTTTTTCCAAGAAAGGTTGGAGAACGGGGAATTCGTAGTGCACCATGGCATCCCAACTAGGTTGACACCCCATTAGCACCATCTTCACGCTCCTGTGCTCCATAATATTATTAAAGATAAATGGAAAATGTTGAATACAAAGATAGAACATGATGGAGACTACGTGAAATGGTAGCTCTCCCTAGATGAAAAATCATCACAAATAAGTTTATTACAAAAATTAGGAAAACTATGCCCCCAATGCGTGCCAATGGACCGTGCCCCAAAGTTTGCTAGACAATCTGCCACCTTGTTCCCTTCTCTATAAATGTGTGAAACCACCACTTTCATGGTCGCAAGATGAGTTAAGCATTCAACTCAATTAAGCCTGCATACCCAAAGCACCTCCGTAGACCTTTTCTTGAAAAGATGAACCACAAATATAGAGTCACTCTCAAGCCAGATGTTATTCTAGCAGAATTCAACAAATTTTTTGATAGCAAACATAGCAGCTTTGAGTTCAAAGATGAAAGCAAAATTTTCACCCGTAGAAAATGCAAAGGAACCTTTACTAAAACTACGCGAGTTATGAAAAATCCTGCCGACACCAGAAGGACCCGGTGCGTTAAGCGTAGAACCATCAGTGTTCACCTTAATCCAATTAGAAGGTAGAGGCATCCAAAGAGCAAAAATAATGTTAGGCGCTTTCAGGGAGGCCCTGAAATGCCAAGATTTAAAAAAACACAACATCTCATTCGTTGTGCCCTTCATGCAACCAACCCGAAAAACATCTGCATCTTTTATAAATTTCCATAAGGCGCATAACATGTGATAGACATTGATAGGCTGACTGTGAAAGATGTACCCATTTCGTGCTTTCCAAAGAATCCAAAGGGCGCTAACAATGACCACATTCCAGAGAGCTTTCATTTGAGAACTCAAATGCACATTCATAGCAGCCAAAATCAATGTCTTTAGATCTCCATCACAATGAACCCGAACACCAAACAACAAAGAAATGGCGTTCCAAATTTTCCTGTTGACTTGACAATGAATAAACAAATGAGTTAAATTTTCACAATCATCCAAACAAACAAAGCATCTAGAAGGGAAATTGAAACCCTTCTTTTCTAACTGATCCTTACAGTGGCAGATCTAGGTGGGGGCGAGTGTGGGCGGCTACCCCCATCGACGGTCGAGGGTTCCCTATACCCCCACCGTCACACCCACCCTGGTGGCTTTGGTCATCCCTCCCCCCTTCTGCAATTCGCCGCTGCTTTTCTCCTCTCTCCTGTTCGTCTTCCACTTCTATTATGCTTTATTTGTTTGTTCATTTCAAGTTTTGATTGTGAATTTGCATCTGGGTATTCAATATTTTGATACCTTTTGTTAAGTTACAGTCTAAATGAGCTAGCTTTATGCAAATTAGGTTCATCTTTTTATTGTTATGATTGTTATTATTTTCACCATGGAACTTGCTTATGACTTCTTCGATGTTTTGCAGCTTAGAACTCCAACTTCGATTCACTCACCATAATAGCCACCTCAAGCTTCAAAATTTTTCCTCAAAAGCAACAAAAAGTGATAATGGTTCCTCTCTTCCACCACCTGATGTCCATCGTCTTACTGAAACTGCTCGAATTTCCCTCACTCCGCAAGAGGTTTTGTTTTCTTTTTGTGTTTTCATAACTACCCATTTCACTTTGATGCTTCAATTTAAAAATCCAATTTTTATATTTTTCTATTATGCTTCCCACTCTCTCAGGCTGAAGAAATCACTCCTAAAATTTGACAAGTGATAGACGACAAGTCCTTATCCTTTTTTTCTCTTTTTTGTCTTATTGTAAGCTATGTGTTGTGTATTTTATCCGATTTAGTTTGTGGTTGGTTATGGCAGGTTTGGACAGCTTTAAGTTGTTGATCTTGATAGTGTTGAACCAGTTTTAAGAATAGGTGATTCATAATCCTTCGACAGGGAAGCCTGATTTGCTTGAGTGTAATTCCTTTATTGCTTGATTTTTTTTTATGTGTAGTTAACTATGCATTGAAAATTGATAACTGGGCATTGATAGGGTGCTGAATTTTTTAGGTGTCATCTTATTGCATTGAGTAGCACAATAGTTAATGCAATCCTGTTGTGTTCTTCACTTGCATTTCTGAATGAAGTAAAAACTTGGCTCTTGGCATTAAGAATGAAAGACATGCTCTTTGTGAAGAATGAAACAAGAAATAAAAAATCATTTACCGTTAAGAGCATTTATGAGCTACCAAAGCCATCAATATGCATATGAGAATCCGAGTCTCAGTCATTTCTTATCATTCACTCTTATAGCTATTATTTTTTCCAAAGTTAGGACATTAAGCATAGCATTCTTGACCTTTGATGCTATTGGGACAATTTTGAACAGAAAGCAAGCCCCTCACAAAATCCTCTTTTGAGGTAGGCTGATGAAAACGCCTCTCACCTAGTTTATGTTGAATTTACAGACATTAAAGGTGACAACTTGTGTGATGATGTTCCCAAAAGATTTGAGAAAAGGTGCGTTGTGGTTTTATTAACATCTGAAAGCTCAATCAACAAGTTTGTGATTTGGTTGATCGAATTCGAATTTGCATGTACATGGAAGCTATTATTTTTGGCATTTCAAGCTACCTTCAACCACCTTCCGTCCATTGGCCATCATTTCGTCACCGCCCCACCTCCACCAAATCTTGGCTCCGCACTGGATCCTTAGTAGGGAGATATCCCAAGAATGCTTGCCAGTCCACAGTAGACCGAGAAAGAGGTATAAACTTCCTCTAAAAAAACTTGTTCCAAACGCAAGTTCCTTATGCCCATACAACAACCTGTAAAAGCTTTTGATTGAGAATTGGCCATTTGTAGAATACCGCCATATGCAAACATCTTTCTGTGCCAGAAGAAACTTCACACTCCCAACTGCTTGTTGAATCTCAGTACAGAGAGAGGTAGGCAGAGACCAGGATCCATATCCATTTGCCAGAAAACATTGTACGCTCTCTGTCAATGAGCTTTGTTGTTCGAATGACAAAGATAAACGCTCAGTCACAGTCAGTTGTAGCCATATTCTTATCCAGAAGTTTATTTTTGTGTCCTTGGTAATCAACCAACATGAACGAGCCTACAAATTTTCATAGGCACTTTTAATGGAGGACCAAAGAGAGGAACACAAATAAGTCTTTTGAGGTAAACTTGAAGTCGTCAAGAATCGATGCTCTAGCATAAGCAATGTAGGAGCAGATCTAGTCAGAAACTTCCACGTAATTGATCCCAACATCGCCTCGTTGAGCAAACCAATGTCTTTCAACCCGAGACCCCCCTCCATGATTGAAGCATAATAAATTGACCATGGGACCATTACCAATTTATGCGAAGCAATAGAGCCCGTCCAGATAAAATTATGAATTTGTCTATTAAGTTTGGCCACCATCTGCTTAGGCCATCTGTAAACAGTGAAGAAGTGGAGCAAGGAGCTGTGAATGACAGATGAAACTAACGTTATTCTACCAGCCATAGACAAAGAAGATCCCTTCCATGTACTAAACTTATTGACAATTTTATTTGCTATAGGTTGCAAAACCTTCTTCTGTGGAACACCAAAAAAAGATAGAAACACCCAAATAAAGAAAAGGAAGTGTCCCCTTCTTTATATTTAGCCCTTTCGTCATAGAAGAAGTTTGCCTAGTTGTCACAGCCTTCTAAACAAAGACATTATACTTCATCCATTTGACAACTTGGCCAGACAAAATCCTATACAAATCAAACATTTAAAAAATATTGGACATATTCCGAACAGTGGCCTTGGCAAATAGATTGACATCGTCGACATAGAATAAATGAGATACGAACTGTGTACCTTTAGCATAGCTCATTGGCTGAATGCGATCTGTCTCAACCAAAGTAATGGTATACTTGCTTAGAAAATCCTCTGCAAGACAGAAAAGCAATGGCAATAGAGGATCCCCTTGACGAACACCTCTGGAGCAAGTAAAATATCCTCTAGAGTGCCCATTAATAAGAATTGATAACTGAGCTATGGAGAAGAGTTCCAAAATGAAATCTTGAAATTGTAGTGAGAAACCAAACAACTCCAAAACTGCAGACAAAAAATTCCAATCCGTAGTATCAAATGCCTTCCAAATATCTATCTTTAAAGCCATATTACCCCAAAAACACTTTTTGTCAAGTAAATTTACACCCTCTGATGCCAATGTGATACAGTCTGCAATCTTCCTCCCCTTAATGAAACCAAACTGCTGTGGAGAAATAATCTCGGCCACCACTAGAGAGAGTCGATCCGCCAAAACCTTTGTGATAATCTTGTAACAAAAATTGCTCAAGGCAATCGGTCTATATTGATCAACTGTAAGTGCCTCTCTTACCTTTGGAATAAGAACTATCAGGCTAGAATTCCAACCTAGAGTAATTTGCCCACTAGTGAAAAATTGTTGAATAGCTTGGAAAAGATCTTCTTGAATAACATCCCAGAACTCTCGATAGAAAGCCCCTGTAAAACCATCAGGTCTATGTGCACTAGCTTGATCCATACTGAAGATCGCTCTCTGAATTTCATCACTAGTAGGGACTGCAACTAAGCCATTATTCTCCTCTGTACTCACCATATTAGGAACAATTTGTTTGACCAGTGATAAATCAGGCAAACTAGGAGTAGAAGAGCGGAACAAATCACTGTAATAATTAATAGATGATCAGAAATAATACCTGGATCATCCACTAATTGATCATGAAACTGTATAACAGAAATATTAGCCAAGGGTTGACGCATGGCATGAACCCTGCGAAAAAAATGTTGTATTCTTGTCACCCAATTCCAACCATCTAACCCGACTTTTCTCCTTATAAAAGACTTCATGCTGAGACAAACAAGATTCTAAATGTGTATGGGCGGCAAGCTCTTCTCGTGAGAGGTCATCGGTGAGTCCTACAATGGCAATTTGATTTTAGACCTCCTGCAAATGTATATCACCCTTAGATACTTTCTCCTCTAAATGGCCAAAAACCTCCTTATTCCAGATCTTAATGGCTCCACGAAGACGTTTTAACTTAGTAGTAATCAATTGAAAAGGCGGCAAATGAAGCCCAGGAGCATTCCAATTATCAGCAACCAAATTCCTCAAGCTAGTATGAGACAACCATATTGAATGAAATCTAAACCTGGGTGGAGGAATGGAGTGAATATTGTCACAAGAGAAAATCAACGGGGAATGGTTGGAGTCATGTCTAGCCAAAGCAACACAGAAAACTACAGACCAAGAACATAGAAACTGATGAGTGACCAAAAATCTATCAATAAAACTCTTCACTCCAACCGCCTCTCCACGGCAATTACGGTGTACGTAACTCCTTTGGGAGGAATTTGCACCAAGTCATTATGATCAATAAATTTATTAAAATCTCATTAAGGCGCTTATGGAGGTGGCCTTCCAGTTTTCTCATGTGCTCCACGAATAATGTTGAAGTCACCCATAACCATCCAAGGACAAGGCACTGTGTACACCAACATAAAATTCTCCCATAACAAAGCACGCCTGTTCCTCCAGACACTGGCATAAACAAAAGAAAACTTAAAAGAGCTATTAGCAAAAGTAAAATCAAAAGTAACATGTTGATCCGTAAAGGCTGTGGAAATAAGAGATTGAAAGTATTTATGTAGCAATACCCAGAGGGAAGAAGGGTCTTTAGTATTCATAGACACCAGCCTCATCCCCAACGTCTCCCAAAACCTAGACGAAACAATTTCAAAAGCCACAAAAAGCTCTGCAATGCAAAGTATAGCCGACATGTTCGTAAAAAAGATATTATAAATATGTCTCTGGGTATTAGAATTGCCAATACCCCTACAATTCCAGTAAACTATCTTCATAAATAATGGGCAGGGCGACGCTTCAGTCTCATAGAGAGTTATGGACTATAAGCCTTCTTACCTTGGTAGCGAGTTTTCTTTTTTCGGGTTGGTATAACCCACTCGCTCTCTTCCTCCTCTACAACATCAGCCCATTCCTGAGTAGGCTTACTTTCACCGACAACTAGGACATTGTTAGCTTCGTCTTGGCTACCACCCTCTTCATTAGTTTCCACGTTGTCACCTCCCTCATTAGTCTCCTTGGTAGGATTCGAGTCAATAGCGCCTTGATCATCATTTTGCACCACAGTTTGAAAGTCAGAGTTCTCGTGGGAGACTGGTTGGGCCAATAAGATATCATTATTGGGTAGTTGAGGCTCACGGCATTATGGTGGCTCAACTTGATGCATCAGAGTCAACAGTGGCAATAATAACATCCTCAACATGTGGAACACGGTCAGCCTCCGCAACCTTATCAACTACGGCCTTGTTCCCTTCTTTAGGCAAGTTCAAATCCGACTGTAGGAGATCAAAAGCATTAGTAATGGGAACCTCTGCAGCTTTCACAACACGATTTTTTTTACAGGGTGTCCTGGAGGATTAGTTCTCACTGATGGCTTTGTCTTAGCAACTTCAGCTGGCTTATTCAATCTACAATTATTCGAAGTATGTCCGATACTATAGCAAGTATTGCAGAATTGAGGCAAATTTTCATAAATCACGTCCACAAAGAAGCTCTTACCAGTCTTCTCAATCAAAAGGGTCTGCAAAAGATCCGTCGCCAAGTCTATTTCAACAAGAACCCTTGCAAAGTGACCCAAATCTTCATTAATAGTAGCATTGTCAATCTTCAAATGCACCCCTACACCCCTAGCGATGTCAACAAGCAACTCGGAATGCCAGTACTCCCATGGCAATTTATAGAATCGAACCCAAACCTGTGTTGTGGTAAACTTTTGAGCGTCGGGATCGAAATCAGGAGTCCATCTCTGCAGCCGGAGCGTGTCGGGCTTCAAAGCTACTACTCCATTACTTAATATACGGGAATGATCCTCTTGAGAATTCAGTATCACATGATAGTATCCTCGACCTAACGATATCAGTCGCCATTCCTTTAAACTCCAGAGTGAAGACAACCGTTGTTTCAAATCCTGAACCTTCCATGGCGTCTCCCCCTTTTGAAGCACAACCCATGCAATTAAGGCATAGTCGCACAGCCGTAGTCGCTCTGCATACGCCTCCTCATTGATCTGTACTGCAACATGGCCTCCTTTGTGTTGAGGAGTAATCGAAACTGAAGGCAGAGCAGAGGACATGCCCTTGAAAGCAGCTGCAAAAGATTTTCTGGTTGAAGCAGCAGGTGGTGTAGGTCGGATGGGTGGCGTAGCATTTGCAGTCGAAGACGAAGGCACCAGCGATTTTGGAAGAGGATTATTAGAGAAGAGCTCTGCAATGCCAACATAACATTCCAGTGAGGCAGGAGGGTCTGGAGGCTGTGAGGAAGCCATTGCCGTCGGCCAGAAGCGGTTCCGTGATGAAGTTCTGAGATTAGGGTTCCTTTTTGCTGAAGTGTTTAGTTTCCTCGCCAGCAAAGACCAAATGTTCCTCCATTCATATCCCTAGGGATATTAAGTAATACTTTGACATACAAGAGAATTTAATATGTCACAATTAGTTATATGTAAGTGAGTAATATTAAGTAATCTTATGAGTTCGCAAATAGGTTTGATTAGAAGCTCGTGTACAAGCTCATAAATAGGTTTATTAGTAACTTGTGAACTTCCTTATTTTTAAACGAACTGAGTTTGAACAAAATATAAAACTGGAGTCTCGCTCGAAATTTTTTTAACGAGCCGATCCTGAATATCCCAAAACTCGACTCTATTCGATTTGTTTACATTTCTAGTGATGTCTAGGGCCCATTCCATATTAATAATGAACTTGCCTCATTCTTTTACCAAATTTCGAGTTTCATGAAAGCAAAATGAAGAAGGATGTATTAGAGTAGGAATGCATGCATCATGCATGCAGGAAAAAACGTGCGACTGCGTAACGGTATGTCATTGTGAACTCTGATAAAGAATAAATTCGGATTTGGTTGGAATTCTTAATCTTACACAACCTTATTACCTATCAATTTTCGCCGTCTCTTCACCATACCTTGACCATGTTCGAATTTTGACACAAATTAATGATTCCCAGTTCGTTTGTTCCAAAAGAATTTGAAATTTTATGCCTTGTCACAATCTTTTCATGCACAAATGTAATTCTATTTGGTTTATCGTCAGTCCAATGTTAGTGTTCCTTACATTAATAAGATTATGGAAAAGATCTTCCTTCATTGAAGTTGGACCAAAAAATTAAGACAACTCACCAAATTAATTCGTTTACCAATTTTGGATTTTCACAAAGATTAGGAAGTCGAATATATTAGTATAATCAATGCACTTGTAATTCTTTAATATTGGAGTCCTCTCCAACACTAAAGAATGGAGAATCTTATTTTATTATTATTTAATTAAAAAAATATTAATAGAAATACATGTATGCTGAGAAAACGTGTGACTGATCAGCGGACCCGAAAAAACACAATTGACATGCAAGAATCAAATTTCAATCAAAAGAAAGTCTCTTGAAAACGTTGATCAAGTAATTAACATTGTCTATGATTGTGAATTCTGTCGAATAAATTCTAGTACGGTTGAAATTTTTCTTAAATTCTTACATATTAACCATCCTGGCTAGAATTTCCTATCAATTTTCGCCATATGAAAATACATATTAATTGCTACCTTTGACCATGATAAATATGTTCGAATTTTGACTAATTAAGAACAAATTAATGACTCTCAACGTCTAACCATGATAAATATATTCGAATTTTGACTAATTATGCACAAATTAATGATTTTCAATTTACAATATCCATCTTATATATCATAAACCGACTATTATATATTAGTATTCGTTCGTTCCAAAAATTACTTGAAAAAAAATTGTATAAATTAAATGTGATAGGAATTAAATGTTTGGTAATATATGCAGAGAAAGTATGTTTTAAACTTGTCAAAAGCATTTTTAAAATATGAAAATTTGCCACTTATCAAAAAAAAAAAATCCAATATAAAGATGTTAATACGTAATTCTATTTTGTGGATTTTCATGCCACTTTTTATTTATCGCATACCGTATTGAAAACTATTTTCTTCAAATTCTTGGTCTCTCCTTTTTTTGAAGTCTCCGTTGAAAGTTTTACAAGTTCGTAATAAATTATAATTAATGAAACAATCATGTTTCACTAAAATTGAGAATTCATCTTAACAATTAATTTAAATTAAATGCGTGATTGAATATTGGATATGATATTTCGATTTCTTGAAGTCATATGTGAAAAATACATGAATATTTTCAAGATTTACTGCATAATCACGTCCCCGAATTTTAGGACAAATTAAGCTTAATTACAATCTTGTACTTGACATGATAAATTTTATCTCAAAGATAGGGAAAAAATTATTATCAGTTTTTTCTTTCAGTAATAAGGAGCTTTAGCTTAAAATAAATCAGAATGACTCAACTGATCGTATTACTGAAGTCAATTTCACCGGTAAAAAATTATAGGTATAATTCTTGACGAGAGTAAATAAAATTACTCGTAGAAAAACTGATCGTAATACAAATAAAGTAATTTAGCAACTTATCAAAAAAAAAGAAAAGAGTAACGTAGCTGGTAAGCATAAATTCATGAACACCTGTAGCTTGTGAATGACCATTCTTAACTAATCAATAAGGACATAAATTTGTCTTACGCTTCTAATTCTCAGTTAAAACTCATTGAATATCCTAAACCAAGGATTGTTGCAGTAAACCCATCCACGAAGGGAGCACAACAGATACTCACTGCAAGTAAATTATTATCACAAATAAGGAAATTAGAACAGGTTAATCAAAGGTTAGGTGTCATTTTATATTGATATTCCCTGACAAAAGTTAGTGGCTGCTAGCTTAATTTGGGTGAGACAAAGTTAAGTGTAACTCTGAAGCTGACTCTTGTAGATACTGGTTGTCATGTAATTATAGTGCATTAAGGCACCCATGCTTCTGAGCTGTAAATTGACTATATGGTGTTGAAAAGGTCACTCCTACAAGTTGAAGTATTTTTCTCAGAAGATGCTTCAAAAATCAAAATTTGCTTGGATTATTGTTTATTTCATATACATACAAACCCCGAAAAGAAAATATTTAAGACGAATGAGCTTGAGAATTGTGCTAATAAAAAAATAAAGATAACTACTTAAAAAATCAGAGTATTAAATGATCTTTCGCTTCTTAATACGTGTTTTTTTTATGAAATTCAAATATTTACCCTTTAATCAATAGGTCGAGTATTCAGTCAAGGTTAGTATGTTAATTATCCTGTCAAGGTTATTTGTGATAATTATCGTAATATAATTAATTTTATGTTGTGTCAAATTTGGTATAAAAATAAACAAAAGATTGCATCACATTTTAATATGTAAAGTCCTCACACTGAGCATGTCCTAATTTTAATACAAGCATTAGAGGTTCAAATTTCTTCTTCAATTCTGCTTTGGATTAATTTTTTATAGGATCTTAAAGATACGTAATTTACTTCTAGAGTCTGTTTTATTTTCCTTATAATTTAATGCATTTGACTTACTATATATACATCGTACTTGCTTCTTTTGGTCATGATATATTAATTGGTTGGTTTTTAGATATGACAAGCTGGTATCAAATAGGGGGCACATCAGAATTTTTTTGCCATGGATCTAGGAAGAGATTTTTAATAGAGATTTGATTTTGACTGCCTTCGATATACAGTTGGTAAGAGAGAATTTTAGTTAAGAATTTTTGTTATTTCAGTTAGGATTAGGAGGTGATTATTTATATAATATATTGTTTAAAATTACTTTGTATGATGCATTATTCTTAATCATGCATAGATGCATATCTGTTTGGTGGATGACAGAGAGATATTACCTCTATACACACACACACACAAATGATCCAAAAAAGAATATTGCAGTTGCACATATCCGATCAATTTCATCTAGTCATTAAATTAAACTCCAGCTCACAAGAGAAGAAATGTACACACCATAGAGACAACTGAAACATAAAGAACTTTATAATTAAGTTAATCTTAAAATTAAGAAACAGGTTGGATTGATGGAGAGTGCTTAACTGGTACACTCCACATATATAGATTTGATTTCCAAATTATAGCTATAGCTTACAAATTCTTCTGAAACCAGTGTATATCAATGATCAGTTCCTTGTTAATTGTGTACCCGTTGTTAATAATGCAATCAACCATAATAATTACCCAATAAACTATCAATCAAATCAAGTTCCTAAACTATGTTCAGATTTTGATTTTTCATAATCTTCAAGATTATGCAAAATTTTAGAGATCTATAAACAAAACTTTTAGAGATTATATAATAATGAAAGGAGTAGTTCTACAAGTACATAGAATTATGAACAGAATCGTCCTCTAATATACAATTATGATATGCACTAATTAGCTAGATCTTGCTACACATACTTACTCTTGATAATTAGCTCCTTCCACCTATAAAAAAATACACAAGGCCAAGGAGTTCATGCATTTTAATACATTATCATCTGTCAAGAATTCACAGCTATGAGACTGAACCAAATTCACCATGTTGGTTGCAGCATTTCTCAACGGCAACGTGTCAAAATTGACCGGCAACAACTCTTTTGCTCGACTCAAAAAATCAAGAACTTCTTGATAGTCGTCGTCGTCTTCTTCATCTTCAATCTGATCATCATCTACTTGCTCAACTGGACATTTGAGCAAGTCAATATAACTCTCCAAGTCATGAACACAAGAAGGGTTTTGCATATTAAAAAATTCAAGGGCTAACTCAGGCCCTACAAGTGTATAACATGAGAAACTCCAAGGAAACTCAACACTAAAATTGTTCTCATCAAAAAAACTCCTGGTAACTTTGTAATTGGGTCATTAACATTCACAATTCTCAACACCTTCACCCCTAATACCTCACATCTTTGCTTGAACCCAGCATTTCCCACTCTCAGTCCCCCGAAAGAAAAAACCGTCACCGGAACATCTTTGTTTGAATTAATACTCGTATTTAGTCCTAGCTCAGCTATGTCATAACCAAGCAATAGGGCTAAAGAACTTCCCATACTATGACCCGCCAACGTAATACTAAGCTCTTCATTTTTATATTTGTTTAACAACCTAGACAACTCCGAAAGGAGCTGTTCCCGGCAACTCTCTAACCCGAATTTGTTACCACTTTCATTTGAAGTGTACAAGCTCAAAAACCCGGATTCTACCTTCACTTCCGCCCTCGGATTGTGAGGGTCTAATCTTGCTGGAGTGAGAGAGCTCATGAAATTGATAATCCATTCAGGGTTTGTCACCGTGCCGCGAAATGTAATCAGAATGTCTCGTCTTCCAAGTCTTTTCACTTCGTCATCAGATGATACGGCAACGTATCCAATCCAACGACCGCAAGAAGAGGCGTTTTGGATTGGAATAATATTGATTTCAGGGGTGGCATAGATGTATTTGGTGACTTGACACCCCAAATTCTCCATTCCAACTTGCTTAAACAAGTTCCTCTTTCCATACTTGCAAGTTAAGTACCGCTTTGTATTGGGATCAAGATCAAAAGCCTTGTAACAAGCCGTCACAAACTCTCCGTACCGGATAATTTCTTGCCGGAGAAGAGGGTGCAAGGGCTCTACAAGGTCTTCCCAAT
>CAODLS011460772.1:0-14802 GCA_948243855.1 Flueggea neowawraea | reverse complement strand
TGCTTAGGAGAGAGAAATTTGACAAGATCCATAATACCTTTTGCATCTGTATGTGGACTGAAAGACAACTGATGAATCTGGAAGATCAAAATCATGGTCAAGACACAAAAATGAATGAATGGTTTATACAAATGAACATTTCGCTTCCTAGACATATACATGGACACAGAAATTAGATCTACCTTCCAAGTGAATAGCATCATAAAAAATGTCACACAAATGGTGGACATTGTGTTTTCACAACCATTATGGAATACCTCATTCTTATACGGTACTGGACTTGCGTAAGTTGCATAAGTAAAGAGGAGTTAGGCATATCAACAAAGAATTGCAATGTCCTAAGAAACTTTATTAATCAGGCAACTGCATTTCCAACTCTTTTGTTTGGAGAGAAAATCTTCTCTGCAGATGGAACAACAATAGAACCCATATCAATTGGAACATCAATTCCATCAGCAGGCAAATATGCTAGAGTGGCATACTTGAAAATAGAGAAGGATTATGCAAATCAGAGCTATACCTCAGCATGAACCATAAATGGACAATGTATACAATAACGCAAAGGTCTACAACATAGATTATCATACAACATAAATAAGATTATTAATGTAGTTTCTTCGGTTAAACCTCTAATTAACAGTTGGAAATTTCACTTCAATACTACAGGCCAGTGGCATTCTATCAGGAAGTATATAGCAGGCAAAAGGCAGCATGTAGATCTATTTATTGCAAAATCATGTAGATCTAATGTCTAATAGAAGAGGTATCCTGGATCAAATATGTCCATATATTTTGACCCATCAAGCAGGAGACAATGAATGGGAGAATGGAGGCTGATAGAAAGAAGCCCATCACACTAGTCAATAACTAGGATTAGGTAATGCTAAGACATAAGAGGTATGAGATCAACATATACCTGGCATCGCACATCAATTTGGGTATCTTTGTCCAAATCAATTTTAGAGGGTTTTCCTGACATCAATTTATGTCCGATGGTTCCAGCCACAGAATATCTGGGATAAGGAAAAAATATTGAAGGAATAAACAGCGAGTTTCTTGAAGTCAGAAGATGTTCAACAAATATCATTTTAATACAACTGAGAATTTATCCACCTAAAAGGGCTATTTGTTATGAAATTCATAGTATAAAATAGAAAAGTGTTCACTATGTTATAGCAGCACTTCAGCGAGGTGGACAAACATGCATAGTCAATGTAAAGGCCGTGATAGGCTCTTGTGTCAGGATCTCAGACAACACTTCTTACTACTTTCAAGCTTCACACTCTAACATTAATTTGGTTACACTATGTTTATCAATAGTAAAAAGAATTAGCATTAACATAAGAAAGACATAATTAATGAAATAAATATACTGAGAGAAATCAAAGTAAATAGCAGAAAGTATTCTTTTCAATCAAATATCTACGAATCCGACTAGTCTACATAATTCACTATATGGAGCAAAATCATGTAGCAAGGGTCTCACTTGTGATTTAGTCAACAACTACCTACCAACACCATGACAGCTGTGATTTAGCAAAATCATGTAGCAATCCATGAACAATGCAGCAGAGTTTTATTGTAATAAAAGACATACATGTGACGTGGTAACCTAAACATGGCATTTTACATGCAAAAACCCTAATACAATTATTTTTCTTCATTTAGTCTTTTCTTATGCAATAACAATCGCCAGTTAAATAACTCCTAGTCAGCATTTTATATTTATCAGCCACCAATTCAAATGTATATAAGAATATAGCATAAAGTCTCATAAATCAACATCATCTAGAAGTTTCATCTAATATGGCTGAATAAAACAAGAATGTAAAAATATTGCTACCCAGGCAAAGTTATAAGATTCTTCTCACAGGGAGCCCATTGCTTAAAAACCTCGAGTGAAAAACCACCACTGATCATCCCAGGTGTGGCAAAGAGAACAAAAGGTCCCGGAGCACTTACAAGAGATGGGTCAAACTCGTGAACTGCAAGAATCCAAACATTATAGCTAGATCACATTGAAAAACATTAACTGAACAAATTAATATCATTAATCATTCCTCTGGTATGATTTATGGTTTTACTCATTCAATAAAAATGTTACCTGATTCAATAGAAAAGAAGTCCATGCACAAGCATATAATGTTACTTCCACTTAGTCACATAAGTTTTTCCCCAGGATCTATTACATCCTTAAATTTTAAAAGACATGGAGTTCCAATTCGTTAGGTTCTAATCAATCCTTGTCATAAAGAAATCAAGTCACTCTAAGAGGTTGATCACAATACTTAGAATGCTTCGAAATAAGAAAATTTCAATTATGAATTTCTTGGGTTCTCTCAAGAAAAGACTGGCAGAAAAACACTACCTGAAAATCTCAATAATAAAATCAACACGAAGCAAAAAAAGAAATAATTTCTCTGATGAAAGGCTTCAGTAGATTAACTATTTTTTGCTAGAAAACCCACAACCACTTTCTCCATTCATGAAACTTCACAACAAGGTTGTCGCATTTTCTTAAACATGACAAGTTTGCGAATCAGATCTATACCTTCTTGAAAAGGTATTGCTAGCAAACACTATGGCTACAACCTTTGATGAAAGTTACAACATTGTAATACGCAAGGGACAGTTCCTGACTTTTTTTATTTGTTTAACAGATTTCTTGAATGGTCATTTCTTAAATAAAATGCAATAAAATTCTTGAATTACCATTTCTAAAATCAAATGCATTGCGAGTAGTGTATGTCTCGTTAACCTTCTGGCTGGTCCAGCCAATAAGCATTTTATAGTACATATTGGCTTGAATGGTTAAACCTGAAAGTGAACAGCATGAGTTTGAGACACTACTTCTTATAAAGGGAGAAAGGAAAAGAGCTATCTTGATGAGAAAACCTGAGCTCTTCCAAGCGCAAATGTAGGAATAAGCACTTTTCCTCCTCCAGTAACACAATTATGAGCCTACATGGAAATAGTTATCCATTTATTTTTAGAGTGGGGTGTGCATACATATCTAGACACAAAAACCAAGGGTGAAATGAGAACACACACACATATGCATTTATCATAATGTCCACTGTAAGAAATCAAAGTGCTACAAGATTCATGTTTTTTTAAAAAAAAAAAAATGAAGAAAAGCACTTAAATCGTGGGCATTTTCACCCATAAAGAACTAATAATTCACAAATTAACCAGCTAAACTTTGAACATATTGGGCATATGCACTTACGAAACAAAAATAGAAAAAAAATTTATCTCAATAGATAAACCAATTATAGAAGTTATTGAAACTGATGACCACTAAGAACATTTTTATTTTAAAGTTTTCAATTACAATCACTAAAAAAGTCATTTACATAAAATATTCTATGACTTAACTTTTAAGTATGCTAGTTCAACTAAAGCCACAGTTAAGGAAGTGAATGCAACATTAACAATAATCATCAAGCAACTAAACTTTACAAATATATTGATCAAGACACTAAAGCTCATTATGGTTGAAATAACCAGAATGCAACAGATATAATTTATATACAGTCAAAAGAAAAAATCCAAGCATTGTAGAAATTCAACAGGTATAAGGCAGACAGCTTTAAGAAATTCTCTTTCTCGAGCATATTTTGAATCACGTATAGTTGTCGCATATTTAGATCTGCAAAATATATTTACAAAGATAAGATTATCAAAAGTAAAAAAAATCAGAACTGCAGAGCTTATGAATCTCAACTTTTCCCATTTTGTTGATAATTACGAATACAGCCATGATTATGTCTACTGCATTTGTTGTTAGAGCATTAATCCATCGCATACGCGGAGTGTTATGAGCACTGAAACAGAAACAGATTATATAGCAGGATTCAGAGAATCCATCCTTGTGCTATTCAAATTTCAAAGTTTATCTAGTGTCAACTATGGCTGCCGTTGTCCACTTCAACAACAATGACCTTAGAATGATAATAGTTATTGCAGAACAATGTACCTTCAACAGAATATAAAATCAAAAATATCTAATCTGTTTACTTTTGATCTTTTCCAAGAAACGGAATTTCCCCAGATGTGTTACTAATTCAAGAAAAAATTGAGAAGCAAAATAATAATGTTGCTGATGTAAAAAAAGTAATGGAGGTATGATGAAAGTGAACCTAAGAAAAGTTTATGAAGTTTCAGCAATTAATACATAAATATGCTCTTCTTCTCCCAGTATTATTTATTTATTTATTCTGCAGTTTGCCTTAGTTCAATATTCGAAGGTAGAAATATTTAGCTCATAAAATCCACGCTAAGAGATTTTCATGAAAATTAAGTTATGTAGACAAATTTTACTCTGATATGAGAAGATCCAGCCGTAGTTGATCAATTTGAGCTGCTCCAAGATGTCGATCTGGGGTCATGTTATAGTCTCCTGTATATACCATTGATGAGTCTCCCACCTTTGCATAAAACATTGCAGCTCCAACAACCTTGATAACGGAATAACAGATGAAAAATAACCCAATTGTTAACATGCAAACAGATATGAAATGCTGACATCATTGTGACATTGGTCTCGTGTTTGGGATGATTTGAGCATCTTAGCATGCTTGACAGACATGTATATTACTCAACCAGGGAGAAAAAAAATAAAGAAAAATAAAGACAAGAGGCTAACTCCACAGTTTTCCCTGTTTATTCTTTTTTTTTTCTTTCTCAGTTCAGAAAAATATTATCAAGCCCAAGTATGAAATTTTGTCGTCCATTTTCACCGGGATTTCCATATTGCCATTTCCATTAATTGCAAATTAGATAAAGATGTAAAAGAAAAACTAATGGGCCATATGACTAATATTTGTCAGTGAATTTAATTGAAAAGAATAAGGCAGACACTTATACTTCACACGATTATATGTTAAGGTTGGGAGGATACTTTTTGACCTTACAAGCAGTGATACAGTTGGATTCCAATGTCAGAAGAATTTCATCTCAATGGTGCAGGCATGGACGTTGGTCTCACAGTTCATATTATTTCCAAACCACACAATAAAGTATCTAAACATGAAGCACATGTCTATTTTTTTTTTTCCGACTACTGGATGGGAAATCCAAGCTTCTAAGCACATCAAATACAATAGAGATATGCATGTGAAGAATAGTCAAAGAGACCAACTAACAGAAAATCTAAGATTCAATAATCTAAGTACATCTAATTCTTATTTTTCACCCAGAATGTCATAATTATCATGTGCTTCAAATAGAACACTGGAAAGAGTAATTGATTTAAGATTATTCAAACCCTCCAAGATAGAGAGACATTTAATATCAAAGTTATTCTTCCTGCAACATGGTTTGTGAGCCAAAAATTTATATTTTGGATTTTGGGCTTCATTAAATAAACAAGAAACATCTACGCACACCGTAGCTCACAAATCCCTCCTGCCAATACATTTTATCTAAGAATGAAAAAAAAAAAAAGCGAAGCGAAAGTTCATTTTTGGATGAAAATCACAAAACTTACTAGGTCATCACAAGAGCCAAAAAGCAAAAATAGATGGAAATTCTATTTTCATTTAAGGAAAACTATCATAAACAACAAAATGATAATCCTACTTCTGTTGTTTAATCTATTCATATTTTGTACAAGAAGCTAAATTTGGCAAAAAGAAAAATAATTCTTATGCAGAAGACAGTAAGCCCATTCTCCAAGCAATAAATGCTGCACATACAAATACTACTTAATTTTCAGCATTTGAAGATGAAACTGAGTCAGAAATTCCTACATGTCCAGCGTAGTAGGCACGAATTACGATATCTTTATCCACCTGCACATCCTGCTTCAGATCAACTGCTATGACTGTAAAGAAATCAAAATAAAATTCCAAAAATTAAGGTGAAGCAGAAAAACATATAATTCAGTGAGGAAGCATAATGTCAACTCACATTATACATTGTTTATGTCATTTCGATCACAGGAAAGTGTAATTTGATTAATTAGACACCCAATTATCAAAACAATAAGTCCACACAAACTAAAAAATACAGACAATAAGCAAAGAGAATACTTCTATCTCTTGAAAATGCCAACTTCACCTACAGATCATCAACTGCATTATTAATCATACCTTTCTTCATACATTTTGAAATATGATCAGCAGAAAATTGCTCTTCCTCGCCCCTTCTATCAACCATTACTTTCCGATAATCCTCCAACATCAACGGAGCTAATGCCTTCGTCGGATACTGCATTACAAAATCATACTAACTAAGGTCAAAATGAGACGCATTCATTAAAACATTACATCAAACACGTTGCACACACGTACCGTCATGTAAACCGGTCCGTTATAGCCACACACTTCTGTGAAGTACGGAAGCGCACCAACGTGGTCCAAATGACTAACAAAACAATCAATCCAAAATCAAATTAAACCACAAAAAAAAAGACACAGAGAAAGGTTGCGGTGGTTTTACAAGTGAGTGATGATGATGCAATGGAGGGCAGAATTAAAATTTCCAGATTTCGTAATGAGAGAGAATTCAGGGTACCATCGATGATCGTCATAGCCCATATGCATCCCGCAATCGAACATTATGCGTTTGCCGTTGATTGATACCACCACGCAACTCTTCCCAACTTCCTGCCCAGCTCCTGTCAAATCATCAAGGGACATTTGTACTGTCAGTTTATAGAAGTAGAGAGAGAGAGAGAGAGAGAGAGAGAGAGAGAGAGATGAAGAGACGTTACCGAGAACGAGACATTCAATCGCCATTGGGCGAATTTTGCTGTGTGAAGTTAAGCGCAATATGAGGAGAGAAGGCTTTGCTTCTTCTCGCGCTTTTATTTAATTCTCATTAATAAAGGCCAAACCCTTGAAAAAATAAATTTTAGAGACGCTTAGTCCCCTAGACACTGCTGGCAGTTAACTTACTGACGTGGCTTTTGATTAGCTGTGATATGTTTACATGTCAAATTTTTTAGGGCGAGATTTATAACGATCAATGAAATTTGGTATATTTTTTTATTTCGGTTTATAAATTTAAAAATTAGTCATTTCGGTCTCTTTCGTCCCTAACTCTATTAGTTAAATATAACGAAAATCTGATGTAACACATGAGTATTTTTATGCCATTAAATTCTTAAAATTAGTAGGTTCATGTGGCACGTCAGATTTCATTTATATTTGACTAACAAAGTTAGAAGCGAGGAACCGAAGCGGCTAATTTTCAAACTTGTGAACCATAATGGAAAATACACTAAACCTAAAAAATATCATGGATTTCACCCAACTTTTTAGTGTAAAGCTAATGTGACACTTCTTTCCGTTAGGGCATCTCTAATAGTTATATTTATTTTGGATTGATGAATTTACCACATCAGCGATCCAATAAGAGCATCCTTAATTGTTAGACTAATTTTGGATCTAATCTTTTAATACATCATTGTCACATCAATTTTTCATTAACATCTCTCTCTTTAGACTCTTCCACCCCAATAGTTTAGGTTATCTTTGGACGCTCATATAAAATCCACTAGAACTCCACTTTTCATTCGATATTCTTTTACAATGTATATTACATAAATTACATTTTTCAACAAAAACAATAAATTACTATAAATTAGTAAGAGAAATGATAAATTTAAAAAAAATACAAAAAAGTATTATATTGAAAAAATTAAAATGAATTGAAAAGAAAAAAGAAAAAAAGAAAAATTAAAACATAAGAAAAAATGAAAAAAAAATTAATTAACAACAATTAAATTAATTAAAAATTAAAAAAATATATATATATGACCGTCGTCTTACAATCGTCAATGTTTGCAACGGTCTGCAACAAATAAAATTAAAAAAAAGGTGTGGGGAACAAAGTGGACCCACCAATTTAGATTGTCTAATGCAATTGGGGTCGAATCATTGACTCTTCATTTCATTGGTCTCTCTCAATAGAAGACCAACACAACAAGGGGTCCCTTCATTGATCCCTTGTTGTGGATACTCTAATCTTTCACTCAACTAATTATATATCTCTAATAGTTAAAATTTTAGTATCTTTTAACATGAGATTTACAATAACCACATTCGTTATTTTATTTATTTATTATATCTAAATTATAATAAAAAATAAATATTTTTTATAAGTTATTCAACTTATTATTTTAACTAAAAATATATTTTAATATTTTTAATAACATATATAAAATAAAAAATTAAATTATTGAAAATAAAAATTTATATTTAGGAATATATAAAATAAAAAATTGAAGTATTGAAAAAATAAAGAAAAGATGTTTATTTATAGAACTTTAGAAATTAAATAAAAAAAAAAAAACTAAGAAAAGAAAAAAAAAACAACAAAGACTAACTTTTGTAACTCAAAAAGACTAAACGCCTCTTCATTAATGCAAAAAGAACTGAACTGTGAATCATTAATAGGATAAAGTACTAAATGACATTTTTTTTCACATACTCGCCTGCAGCACTTTCACTTAATTCATGTTAGTCTCATAAAAAAGTTCTATTCGTGTCTTGAACTTCTTGTTCACTTATTGACCCAAAAAGTTTATCAAATATCATCTATGAGCCCCAAAATTAGATGGATGTGCAGCACATGTATTCGAATCACTATGAGTAGAGAATGAATGAACACAACACTAGACATGTCAAATTAATAGCAACACATCATTATTAAATTGAGTAAAACATCAACATTTGTATTCAATGTTGGAGTATTTTTCGGTGGTTTGCAAAAGCCAATTGAGAAGAGAGAAAAACGACGCGAGCGATTTATAGTGGCTCGGCCACCCATGCCTATATCTACTACCTAAATTCTTCACTTAAGATTTTCCTAATTCCCTATACAATGATTGATTCCAGCTCAATATAACAAAGTCAATACAACAAGATTGATTCCTAGCTCACACATCTAAAGCCTTACTCACAATATTGATTTTGACTGACACCTCTAAGGCCTAATTCAAGGTTGATTTCACTTTATATTCACACCTCTAAAGCCTTTGAAATGTTGTTTCCAAGGCTAACAACAAATATTTCCCTCACTTAAAGTGTTTACAAATGACGCACAATGATGCTGGGACTTTAAGATAAGAGATGAAGAACAAACTACCCACACTATCCTAATTTTGACCTCTTCGGGAGCTTTCAAAGATGGTGAATATAAGCTTGCTAAACTAAGGAGTAAGCCACTTAATTCTAATGTTTGGAGTCCCTTTTTAAAGAGTCTTGAAGGTGTTTAAAGTTTTTCTAACTGTTAGAGTAGCATAGGAACTTGCTGGAAATCAATCATGAAACTTTTTAGATGTTGTCAGACTATGTTAATCAACTACCAATCTTATTAGTTGACTACTAGGCTTTGTTTCACTTCAATCCACTTGGGTAATCGACTACCAGAATCTGTCGATCGACTATCAAGCTAGAAGTATCCATTACTTAACCATTATACTTCAAAAATTTGACTTGTTAATGATGAAAAAAGGTTGTTGAGCTAGTTTTAAGCTAATCATGACTCCACTAGTCGACTACAAAGGTTTGTTAATCGACTACTAGCTTACTTGGTTGAATCTACCTCTCATTAGTCAACTACCAAGGGTGTTAGTCAACCACCAGATTCAGTCAACCTTTTGTTTTGAATATTTCACTTGCCAGTCAACTACTAGAGTGCGTGGATCGACTCTTAGACCAAAGATCATGACTTTCTCATCCTTTTCTTGCACAATTTGATCTTGTTCATCTCTAATATTTTGCTCACTATCAAATCAATTTAGGACTTGTGAAATAGTCCAACATTCAAATATCTCTCTCTAGTAAATATGGTAAACCTTATGCTTACTTCCCGCTTCACAAAACTCTCTCTCTCTCTCTCTCTAAGCATCGACAATAATGAAAAACTCAAAAAACATAATCTCAATCGTAATCTCGATATGTGGTTAGCCTCTCTCAGTTAACAACAACAAGATCCTTTTGGTAATGTAACATTGTGAAAGTTTCATATCTCAATTGATAAGAAGATGAAGAAGGATGTTGATGGATCTCAATGTTTGTCACGATTTTAGCTATTGTTGGATCATCTGTGATTAACATTAAGATCCTTCTATGTTTTGATGATGAGCAAAATGTTAGACTTAGAGTAAATCTCAAAAGAAAGATGGTAGTTGCAAAACAAGTCCTAGAGGTCATTTAATGTGCCCATGCTTAAAGTACGTCAAGTCCTCAAAGTCAGATCATAACGTACGTCCTGCTCACACTTAACAGATGTTATCTGGGTTGGAAGTCAGTTAACGTACACCGTGCCCACGTTTAAAGTACATTATCTGGGTTGGATGATGATCAACGTACATTAGCATTCCATAACGTACGTTAAAGTGTTCCAGATTGCAGAAACAATATTAAATGCACTCTAACGGCTAGTTTATCACCTCCAACAGTCATATGGCTTTGAAAAGCTATAAATACATCAAGGAATGACAGGAAAATATGGATGATCATATAATTTCAAGTCTCAAACATTTTTATCATTCTATCAACCCCAAAACACCAAAATCAAGTTGGAGAGAATATTAAATGTATTATGTCTACACAATCAACTCTAACATAAAGCTTTCATTATTTGTAATGTTTTTGTAAACACTTTGAGAGTGAGAAAATGTTTGTTGTGAGCCTTAGAAAATAACATTGCAATGGATTTATAGGTATGAGCCGAAATCAACCTTCACTAAGCTTTAGAGGGGTGAGCCATAATCAACTTTGTAGGCTTTCGAGGTATGAGCCAAAATCAACCTTGTTAGCTTTAGAAGTGTGAGTCACAATCAACCTTATTGTAAGGTTTTCTTGGATTAAGTCGAAATCAATCATCGTTATAGTGGAAATCCTAAGTTAGACTTAGGTAGTGGACATAAGCATAGTTAGTCGAACCACTATAAATTGCGGTGTTGTTTTCTCTCTTCACTTCAACTCGCTTCCGCTCTCCAAACTCAACTAAGGCATCCCTGAGAAAATTTTTCCAACAAGTGATATCAAAGCCGTCTCCATTCTGGAAGGTTTAACAACCTTGGAGTAAAGATCCTACTTCATTGAACACTACAGGAAAAAGATGTTTTTACGACGAAAATAATTTGTCACAAGAACTGGAAATTTGTCGCAATCTACTCTTGCGACAAACATTTCGTCACAAATGGTTGTCACAAATAACCCCGTCGCAAAAATTTTATTTGCGACAAATTGGTCGCAAAAAATTGCGACCGGTAAACTTCTTGTCGCAAAATTTGGGTCAAGGTCAACCCACACTGTTGCGACCAATCCGTCGCAATTGTTGTGACCAATTGGTTGCACACACTGCGATCAATCCGTCGCAATTTTTGCTACAAATTCATCGCAATATTTTGAGACCAATTCTGGCCATTCCGTCACAAAAATTGCGACCAATCTATCCAATTTTTCGGTTTTATTATCTAAAATAATTATAAGAATTTAAAACATCAAAATTAACTGAAATACTTTTGGTTTTTAATTTAATTAGAAAATATATATTTAATATATTATTTAAATATCAAAATATTAAATGTCAATAAGCTCCAAAATATATCGAAAATATTAAATATAAACAAGCACCAAAATATTTTTGGTCCATTATATCCAAAATATAATATGTGATGACCTATCTAACTGGTATGCTCATTGGGCACTGGTGAATGTGGTGTTGCAGAAGAAAGCTCGGCGTAGAACACATTTGTGCCATGAAGGCCTCCATCCGCCTTTGGAAAACCTCATTTTCTGAACGCATCTGTAAATTATCTGAACGCACTTGCGAGATCTGGGACTGCAACTCGTCGACGCATTGTCGTAGCTCGGCATTCTCGCGGCGAAGATCATCGTTCTTGGCTCTTAGCGTGGCTCGTGGAAGACGTATCTGATCTGGATAAACGATGGTAGTCTATGATCCAAGACCATAAACTCGGCCGTCAGGACGAACGCCGCCGGCAGCCCCCAAAAATGCAGCACGCTCTTCATCCGATGTTGGCTGGGCATCGGAGTCAAACAACCGCTCATTAAGGAGTTGATTGGCTTGCTCCTACGATAAGAAAATTAAGAGTTAAAAATGATCTTATTAACTTAAAAATAAGCACATCTCAACATTTAGGGGAAAATTGATCACTATGTTATTAGAAAACGTGAGTCCAACACCCAGTTCTTTGACATGCAAATAGAAATCTACCAAGCAATGTGGCGAAAATTTCTGAGATTACAAACAAGTGATAGCAGGAATGCAGGCTCCCGTCAACTATTCAATTAAGGCAAGAAAAATCTGTTAACTACTCTTTGCATTTGACATATTTGTTCCATAAATTAAAGCCACCTTTTTCACCTAATTTCTTTTTCTATATCAACCAAACCAGAAAAGAATCTGAAAAATTACAAGTGCTCCGTGTTATAGGTTATTTCTAACCTAACCTAAATCAAGAAGGAAAACAAAAACAAAGGCAAAAAACGTGGATTTACCTCAATTTGCCGTCGGTCCTATAGAGAGAACAACTAGATAATGTTGTCGACAGCAGAGAGAGAACGAAGAGTGAAGGGTGTCGCCGGTAGAGAGAGAACGGCAAGAAAAGAGTTTCGGAAACATAGAGACACCAAAGACATAAGGTCGTCCGGATGGTGGGTAGTAGATTCAGAAGAGAGTACAGTTAGAGAGATGGGGAGTGGAGCAACCTTGAAGAGGTTTCCAGAAAGATTACAAGCCATCTAATTATAAAAAGCCACAGCGGTTTCCAGAGGTTGGTTTGGTATTCGGGTGGCCTAAAAGCCCACAGAGTTGCTTCCAATTGGTCGCAACAAAATTTCCAAATTGCGCGCGACCAATTGGTCGCAAATATGCCCGCTCCGCCAGAAAATTGAGTTAAATTTGAAAGGGCGGCCAAAAAGTTAGTTCATTGCGACGAATTTGGTCGCAAATCTAGTGACCAACTGAGGTCGCAACGGAAATCCTTATTGCATCCAATTGGCCGCAAATTTTAATATTTTTGGAAAAAGTATTATTTCCAGAATTTGCAATTATCAGGTTATAGTTTTCAATTGTGAAATGCAAATTCCATACAAATAAAATTACTGTCCAATAACCTTCAAAATTGAAGTTATAATTATAACATTAATTATGAGGGCTGTGTGACAATAATTTATTATACATTGTAATATTTACAATTAAGCAATTTAAAAATATTATTCGGTGGAAATGGCATAGGCTAATTGATGAGTGAAATTTGCATAAGCTTAATTTTTTTTAAAGATAACGTCAACGGCGAAAACATTCTAAAATTTTAATGGACACAGAGAGATCCTTATTGCGTCCAATTGGTCGCAAATTTTAATATTTTTTGAAAAAGTATTATTTCCAAACATTTGAAATTATCAGGTTATATATAGTTTTCAATTATGCAATGCAAATTCCATACAAATAAAATTACTGTCCAATAGGCTTCAAAATTGAAGTTATAATTAAAAATTAATTATGAAGCCTGTGGGACAATAATTTATTATACATTGTAATATTTACAATTAATCAATTTAAAAATATTATTCAGTGGAAATGGCACAAGCTAATTGATGATTGAAATTTGCATAAGCTAACATTTATTTTTTTGAAAAGATAATGTCAATGGACCATACATTCTAACATTTTAATGGACATTGAAATTTCATTCATCATCATCATCAAAATCCTCAGCTTCATCAACTTCTTCATCTGTATCTTCGACGTCATCGTCTTCTTCCTCCTTATCAGCGTCTTCATCTTCTTCACTATGATGTAAATGTTCCTCCACGTCAATGCCCTCGAAAAGTGTAATGTCTTCCTAAAAAAGGGTCCCATCTAGGTCATTAAATGGTCGAGCCGCTACAAAGTCAATGCCTTCATCTATTTGTCGTGGTTGCACATCGTCACTTTGGAATGAGTCATGCTCTAGGGTCTCGCTTTCGTGAATAATGCCATCAAATAATTCTTGAGCCTTCACTTTGCACACAACCAACCAATCTGATAAATCACGTTTGTAACTCGGATACGGAAGGTAGTACACCTGAATGGCTTGTTGTGTGAGTACATATGTGTCTGCGGTGCGCATCTTAACTGACTTCCTAACCTCCACGATCTTCGTCTGTGGCTGAATACGAGATCCACCATGACTATTTGTTTCAAACCATGTACAGTTAAAAATAACCGTTCGTTTCATGGTCGGCCCAGGATACTGAAGCTCCAGAATTTCGTCGAGGACACCAAAGAAGTCCTCCACCTCAGTACCGAAATAAGTGCCTTTAATGCATATTCTGTTGTTGCCTATGGCTCTATTAGTGGAATGACGTTTAGAATGAAACCTATATCCTTTGACAAGATAACCTGGGAAAGACTTGGATATAATACTCGGCCCTCGTGCCAACATCTTAATATGTTCATTTGTTATTGGTTGTATCAGCGATTGAACCTACAGACATTACACGCATTGGGTTAGAGAATAAATTAAAGGACGGCCGATTTTAGCATAAAGTAACTTTGACAACTGAGACGAACTACTCACGTAAAAAATAAACCACGTGCGAAAATCTTTTTCGATTCAAGCGGACTTTTCAGCCTTAGTAATTCTGGGGTGTGATGGCCGAACGAACAAGTCAAGGTATAAACTATACACAACAAAAAATGACATAAATGGGTAAAACAAAAAGCTCTGTAATGTCCCGAAGTTACAAGTGGGTGGATAACTTACTCGTTATATGGAGAGACCTCTGGGAAATTGCGCAAAACATATGTTTGTATGATATGGTACTCCTT
>CAODLS011460768.1:0-10500 GCA_948243855.1 Flueggea neowawraea | reverse complement strand
TGATCAGGGCTGCCTTCGGGGCCAGGTAGATTCATTTGTTAATGAATTCTTGAAGAACACCAGGACATGTACTCACACTCACGCTTGCAACCCACCTGGCCCTGATGCAACTCATACACACACATGCTACCACACGCATACACAGGTTATTACATCCGAAGAAGATGAACACACAAATAACAAAGAACATTCCAATACAAAGGGAAAAAGACCATCAGGAAATAGAGAAGCAGTTCGAAAGTACAGGGAGAAAAAGAAGGCACAAACAGCTTACTTGGAAGAAGAAGTTAAGAAATTGCGCCTGGTGAATCAGCAGTTAGTTAGGAAATTACAGGGGCAGGCAATTCTTGAAGCTGAGGTTTTGAGACTGAGAAGCATATTAGTTGACTTGAGAGGAAAGATCGATAATGAGTTAGGTTCTTTTCCCTTCTAGAAACATTGCAATGGTACTACTATTGTCAAGGAAGGTGATTGTGGTCTGCAGTCTGCTGCCGGGGCAATTGGGTTGCAATGTCAGACTGATTTACCATGCTTCCATCCCCAACCAGGATCATTATTGCAGCCTACTACAGTTAGTAGAAACAGGAAACTGATCGTACCTTTGGAAGGCAATTGTCAGCCTGCAATAGTAGATTGTCAAGCCAACACAAATGATTTGCCAAGTGTTGAGCAGAATCAGATGGATACAGTTGAGACTTTGTTGTCGTCTTCATCTAAGGCTCAATAATGAGGGGAAAATAATGCATCTGTAAGCTTCTGAAATCTCTTTGCCCTACCCATGAAAGGAATTGCGCTTGGTGTGGGTGTGAAATTAGCCATATACATGTACGAATTGAGAAATACAGGTTTAGCTTAATAGAATTGTGAACTTGATAACAGAACTTCCAGCTTGATACTCAATGGTTTTTATTACTTGTAAATACGAGTATCTTTCATCTTTTCCATAATGAATGAGTGATTTGTGGGAAAATATGATCTACTTTTACTTGGGAATACAAAGTGATTGTCCCTTACCTGGAATCCGCACATTGTAATGGGGGATTGATTTTCCTAATTCAGGCAAAGCTTTAAAAATCACCAAAATGAAAGGAGATCAAAGGTGAGCATTTGAATTACTTGTCATTTAATACTAACATGTTTGGTTTCTGCCAGTTGGCATTGCGTGTGAAAAATGAGTGTATCTGTCATTCTCTTCATAGTTATGGAATGTTTTCATGAACTCTGCGGAAGACTACTGGCAGATTTTTCTTCTTACAAACTCTTTATTTAGTTCATCCATGGCTTTTTCTGGACATGCATTTTTCAGAGATATCAAATCGGAACTGGATTTTGGGACCTTTTAGCTGGATCAACTGACCACAAGGTCAATATTGTGAGTTTTTTCTTAAGAAAAAAAAAAAGTTTCTGCTAGTTCAGTCCAGTGATTTAAGGTATTTTGTCAGATAATGTAAGTTACAAACTATTTATGAGACTTTAGCTATAAAAAGTATTAAGGTTACTCGCTGCTGTATTGGAAGGACTCTTCCCTAACAGATAAGTGGTTATGTAACTAACAAGTCTTCTGCTCTTTTCTCAGTACAATCGAGCAGCCAAAGAAGGTGTTGGTTGGTTACCATATCAGTAGATTGCTTGATGACATTGCCTTTTTCATTCATTAGTTTACGAGCATCGGAGAAGCTGACAAATCAAGGTTGTTTACATCCTCTCTTCATTTTTCCGTCCTCTCTTCCATTTACATGTAACTTTTAGTTCGATCGTTTATCTGTTTTTGGAATTTGATCCTGCGAACATATGCAGCACTACCAATTTCTCAGTAAGCATAAGACACGGGGGTTAATTGATTCCTGCAATCTTATGCTAGTCATAAGGTAGATAGATTTCAGGTTGATTTCTTAATAAAAAACAAGTCTGCTTCTCAAATTGATGGATGACAGTTTTGCTCTGAGGATGAAGGCTAAAAAGAAGTGTTCTTGATTTTTAACTAACTAATCTTGAATCTAAACTGTAATCTTCTCTTTTGCTTCATGATGAAACGTTACACTTGCAGCATCTGCACTTAATCATGCCCAAGTGATCAAGTTTTTCGTCGACTCATCACATCAGTTTATAGATTTAAATCAATCTCATGCAGCTACTATGTCTTTCTGAATTCTGATGCTTGAATCTTGCATTATTGAGCTAGAGAATCTTTAGCTGCCTGGCAAATTTTTGTGTATTTGGTCATTCGTTCGTTTCAAATCATTGCTGTTCACTATTGTGCGGGTGAGACTTCGCATAATTTGCTTCAAACTCAATGGACGGGTTCACTTTGACCATTCCATTTCGAAGTCCTAACAAATATTTGTATGCCAGTTTTTCTGTTCAAATCTCATGAGTAACTCCTATAGAAAAAAAAAAGATTAGTTCTAGTTCAGTTCACTAATTTACTATTTTGTGGATTAGATTAATAAAATAAACGATTTAACAAAAAAACAGTTCACTAGTAAATAATTCATTATGACAGGTCGACATGCAATTGGATTTATTTAAATTCAAGTAAAAAATGAATGGACGGTTTGAACATATTAAGTTGAGGAAATTACACAGTTAATTTTTTTTGAACATTTTAATTTCAATTAATATCCCGAGAGCTTTTTTTTTTAGGCTATACAGTAAGATAAACGATAAGAAAATCCAAAATGTTTTTTTAACAAAAATAAAAATATTTCACAGAATATTTATAGCAAAGTTGTAGGAGTACAATTAGCAGAAGTAAAAAATAGCGTTAAAAAAGATAATCTGATTTTAATAACCTTTGACCGCCAAAATAAGTAATCGTCGAACATTCCCAAAGAACATGGATAATGCCTTTGTTTTGTTCAATCAGCTGGGACAACCATGTTACGCAGCGATGGCACAATACACTAGACACAGTCAGGAGGAAAAAAGGGCAATTCTGAGACATCCTAGCCTCTTGTCCATCCCGACATGCCACTATTGAGCATCAAGGCAAAAATATCCCACAAAGTCGACCAAACTAGAAAACGGGCACAACCGGTAGACAAAATTTACTGTTAAAAGAACTACGATTTGCATAGTATTTTATATACGAAGTGTAATATATATATATATATATATTTATATATGAATATGATCCAAAGGAATATGACTTAAAGAAAAATATTCAAAATTGCTTTGAGAGACATATACATCATAAAATAAAAAGAAACCTGAATTTAATGTTTCCTAACACAATTGAAAGACAAAGCATGATATATGATCGATACCATGGATAATTATGCAAGGTATGATCTTGGTTTCATAAATTTAGGGATGATCATGCACACGGTTGCCCTTACTGTCAGTAAACTCAAAGGAATTACCTATGAGACGATGCCAAGGAGTTGGGTCATCGGCAATTCGAAAGACTCCTCAATAGTACGAGATGTAAAGATACCATGCGTAGCAACATAGTGTTGAACAACCAAAACAGATACATACGCTTGTGAAGCAAAGTTAGAGGACGCCAATGCATCTCCCGGTGCACCCAATTCGGGGCAGCTGCTCGGCCAATCTGACAACCCCGGCAGACGTGATCTTAACTTTTCCCCTCTCCCGACAACGAAGAGATTGCAGTTATCAGCACTTGTCCTTTCTTTTATTGTGGCAAAAGTGTCATCGCAGTGGCTAAATACTTTCTCTTGGTAATTTATAGATACATCATCCTTAGTCTTGAATACAAACTTGTAAATGAAGATCCAGTCTCCTAACATGAACTTGTAAATATGAAGATCCAGTCTCCTTTCATCTTCAGGAATAGCATGTGCACTATCCTGATTGTTGCTGGAATATTTACCCAGGAGAAACCGTAGCACTGTCAAGCTCACGCGGGGATGCCCTGCCAGTTTCCAAGCATAAGCCAATCCATCCCTGTTGTCAGGGCCGTCGAAGAAGATCATGACAATATGGATGTCCTTGCCACTTTTTCCTCCACCCGAGTTGAACCGTGCAATTGAATTAAGTCCTATATCAACAAATATGCCCACAGAGCATGGTGCATTTGCCAACATGTATTGATTCATGCCTTGGAAAGCATCCCTCCTTCTGCCGTTGGGTGTAGATTGTCTTGCTGATCCTTGAAACGATATGATAATTGGAGCAACTTCCTTCTCCTCCATCAGGCTGCAAATGTCACTGTTAATTCTTTCATAAGGAGACAATGCGGTTATTCTGTGAACCATGACCGCATCATTCCTCTTCTCATATGATCTAAACGCATCCATAATTTGGTCCGTTGAATGTGGGTTGGCAGACAGAATTATTCCCTGCGCGGTGTGAACTACCAGCATGGATGTAGAACGACCCAAAAACTCCACTAGATGGACTCCTATCAAGATAATTGGGAATTCTAAGATGGGATTTGAAGCTTCCAAGAGGCTAATCACACTTGAAGCGTCACGGATTGAACGGACGCATGCAAGAATGCGAAATTGCGTACTTGGGGCGCTTACACTTTCTATGCTTCTATGCTTGTATCTGGTGAGGCGTTTTCCTGGCTTACAAATAGCAGAAGCTACAGCCTCTGCCAAACAGGTCATGACCAAGATAGCAAGCACCATGATGGGAAACGTTTGGTTGTTTAAAGCCTGCGTGAATGTACGTATTATAAGTATCAATTAAGATATGTGGCTAGTTGGAAGATTTTTAATGGTAAGTAAAAGATAAGAGAAAGACTACCTTTGCACTGCGACCAGCATTGATGATGATTAAAGCAAACACTCCCTTAATGTTCATTCCAAGACCAAGAGTTATAGCTTCCCTTAAAGAAATGCCGGTGAATAAATAGACAATAAATGCGGCTACTATCTTGGCAAAGAAGCACAAGCATATGACTAAAATGACATTATGCCAGGGTATTTACCTCAAGACAATTCCTATGTCAAATTGTAAACCAATTGTCAAGAAGAAAAATGGCATTAGCATCAAGGACACAAAATCACTCGTCTTCCCCATAACGCTATTCCTCACTCCACGAGGCATTATGACTCCCAAAATGAAACTACCCACAACCGCCTGTGTTTCACATGCATCTGTAATCGGTCCAAAGAGCAGAGTCCAACCCAAAATGAACCATATGTGCACGTAATTAAAAGCGTTATGTTTTATTGCGCGCTTTATAAACCGAGAGATTGCTGGCTGGACTAGGAACACACATATTAAAGCAAAAGTGAGTGGATAGCAGAGCGTAAAAAGAGGCAGCATTCACTGTCGACATTGCCACTACTAGAAGCAACCAGGTGCATAACTCCCCTCAAGCAGATGAACACAAGGCCAGTCGGCCAACATCAGTGCTCAGTAGCTTTACGTCTGTAAGAAGTGAAGCAACATCGGAGAAACTGGTAGAAGCCAGAGCAGTAGCCCAGATGATGGAACCTGTCATCGCATTGCTTCCATCAGAAGTGTCATATAACAGTACCTACAAGCCGAGACCCACCACGAAAGGAAACAAAAGTCCAGAGATGGCGACCGTGTAAACCTTTGATCCACCGTTCCTCATGATTGTGTTTCTATCCATTTCGAACGCAACCAGGAAGGCATAGCAAGCGAGTGCCAAGTTTTCAAAGGTCTCTGGCAGTTGTGTGTTCCTGTACGGAAATAGTTTACCTACGAAGATTGGGGCATGACCAAGTACTGTTGGACCAAGCAAAATTCCTGTTTTCTACTTTCTTTTTATTTTTCACTCAAATCTAGAGCAGTAAATATAAATAAACCTTATAAACTACCAATAAATTTTGATTCCAGTACAATTTAGTCCTCCCCTGCACATAGGTATTGACACTAAGCCCACCCTAAGGTCTTGTGCTTCTCTCTCGTCAAACAAGAACGCCTAAGCAGAATTATCGCATCATAGTAAATCATGAACGCAAGAGCAAAATCCAGCCAAGAAATGTCGATGTCAACATACAACTAATAGAACAACATAAAATTCCGTATTCCATAACACAAATAGCAAATCAATTGGAATAAAATGTCTGCAGCATTCTTAAGATGCAGACCATGACAAAGTTTAGACACACCAGCGGTGATAGAAGAGGTCCACACATGCATACGTTTTAACTTATTGCAAGGACAGATAGCCTCATCAAACTCCAAATCACAAACTTGAAGTCTAAAAGCACACAATAGATAGTTGATGCATATATATGCAATCTTCATCCGGCCAACATAGTCGGTCAATTACCTCCAAGGCCCACAGCAAATATGGCATAGCTGTGGGCAGTCTTCATTTCACAGATGGTATCAGGCTGCACAAAATCGTCTGTCAACATACCAGGCTTGTTTCGACTTGGAATATGAGCTTCTCCTGAATAAATGAGAAGGATAACAAAAACATACTTTAGCAACAAAGTAGATAACTAATCTAACTAAATAGGGCAAAGAAAGCATCACTGGATTGTTCAATGCAGTAACACACAAAATAATCAAAGAAATGAGTTGCATGCCTTTATCAGAACTTCGGCAAACTTGGCAGAATATAGCAGGCAGCAGCACGTGCTGCACCTTGAGCACTGGTGCAGGCTGTTTTACCCCATTCTCCTGCACCAGCACTGGGGTAAAATTGGCTGATTGCTATTCAGAATCATCATAGACTTCCACATCATCAGAAAGATCATTCAATAGACCCATATCAAGCTGGTATCGAAGAATCCCACCAATACCTCCAAACCCTCTGCAAAACTGAGACCCTTCTTGTGACTTATTGGTAACAAACTCCAGAGTGCAACCAAAACGCTTGTACTCATTGGCAAACCATTCAAGCAATGGCATCTTATCCTGAACTTCCAACTCAGCAGAATTGGATGGATCCCTAAAGTTGTTCTGGTTGGCTTCCTGGTCCTTGTTGAAATGTTTAATGACTATTTCACCAGTGACACTGTTTTTCAGCTCATACCTATTAATATCCAAACTTTCCCACACGATAAGAATCTCCACAGCACCCATCTCCAAAGCTTTCAATGTGTCATCCACACCAAAGACATACTTACCAGTATCCTGGCTTATCTCTTCAAAATACTTTCCTATCAAGCGCTTCTCCTGGATAAATTTTACATTAGATAGAATCTCAGATGACAACTCAATTGCTTGATTAAAACCATTTTCCCCTCCATAGGAAACATCAACCACGTTAAGAATTTTAGCCTGAAGCCGAGGATCAAACATATCTGACTGGCTGAGCTCAGTCTTGAAATCAGCAGATCCAGCAAGTATTAATCCTGAAACATTAGGCTGGCTTGTGGCGGGATTGATAAAAAACTGAGTGGCAAGTTCGGCTGTTTTCCTAACATAGTTGTGACGCTTCTCCATTCGAAGCCGAGCAAACCGAAGAGCTGATTGCCCTCCTCTCCCATGTTTCTTCGGCAAATCAACGCTAAATTTGTGCAGAACCTCTCGGGTGTTACCACTCAGAGTGCCGAAAAGAGTACCATTACCATCCATGACAATAAAACCAAACTTGTCATCAGATTCCCAGAGTTCATTCAAAGCTTCTGTGTGAAACTTGTTATCACAGAGGTAGAGTGATGCATTTATAGGTCTAAAAGGTCCAAAATCGATTGTTACCTTCTTTTCCTTCCCCTCTTCAGTGACAATAGTTCCCGTGTAAAGGACTAGACCATTGGGTGGAACTTTGCTATAAAGCTTAAGCCTTTGTTGAGCAGACGTAATTGCACCCAACACAGATTGGCGATTGACCCTGCTTTTGATATTTGAAGCAGTTCCAAATTCATCTCCAAGCATCTTGGTGACACGGGATATCTGATCACGAGGGGGCATGATGAGAGAAATCATGCTTGTTCCATTGCCGCGTGCAGCTTCCAATGCTTTTATAAGCTTTTAAATCTTCCATATCTCAATGTTCTTATCAGTTTCATTACCATCAGCCATTGTGATGTTTGACGAAGAGCTGCAAAGACAGTATACAAAAACTTTAGAAATATAAAACACTCTCCAAAAAATAAGCCTGTTGGACGGCTTCACAATGCACATTACAAATTTTCATAAGAAGTTGAAAACGTAGAATTCAGTCGATGCCAAAGATTGTAGAATCCCGGAATGGGAATTCGGGATTTTGGTTCTTCAAGGAACAATTCGGTCCTTCAGGATTTTCGGATAATTTCAAATTTTAGAGTATAGAAATTGTAAATTACAACATCAGGTTTTTCCACCACGTTACATTTACAATACAATAAAAAAATGTTCATAAATTGCTTCAACCAATGAAGGTATTCATTTTGAGCTAGACAACGACCCAACCAAATTTTCCTCAATAAACAACAACAATGATGAGTTAAAAAAGAAAAAGAGAGAGAAAAAAAGAAGAAGAAGGGAGAAGTCACATGGAGAAAATAAGTTTATTTATTCTTTAATTAAAAAAAAGGGTTCAGCAATTTTATACAAAACAAATTGAAAAAAAGGGTAAAAGATTCACCTCGAGATTATACCTTAAAGCAGGGGTCACATGGATTAAAACAAAAAAAAAAAACAATGATCCAATCTAAAACAGAAATCACACAAATAATAAATTAATTAGATCTTTAATAAAAGAATTAATAAAAGAGACTGGAGATTGTACGTGAAAAGTAGATGGGGCAAGAATCGAAACCCAAAGCTTAACTGGGCGAAGAGATCTCAGAGGGCAGGCGGCGGCTACTGAAGAAGAGAAAGAAGAGACCAAGAGAGAGCAGTGGGGAGCAGCTGTGAAAAATTAGGGGTTTCTTTTATATATATATATATATATATATATATATATAGATGTGCCTTATCTATGAAGAGGAGACGCAAAATCTATTCTACCCTTTACAAAGTTTCAATCCCCATTGTCATGGGCCTGCGACATGTCGACGCCGAAAGGGATTTAATAAGCGTCTGTCTCTTTTAGTGTCGTTTGTATATGTGGTGTGTGTGTGTGTTACAATTCGTATTGTTGAGTCGGTGGAGTCTGTTATGTTCGGTCCGTTCGTTACGATTTTTTATTTTTGAGATAATTACATTGTATCCTCCGATGTTCAGCTTTTTTTACATTCTTATTTTATAGGGTATTTTTTCTTAATTTTGAATCCTCAATGTACAATTTGTACGACATTTATTCTTAGTCCATACTAACTAAAGTTTTATTTAGTTCTCAATTTTTTCCCATTTAGTAACGTATTGTTTTCTCTCTCCTCTCTTCCTCTTCCCCCCTCTTTCTCTCCCTCTCTCCCTAGTCTCTACCATCTTCACCTCCTCTCCCTAGTCTCTGCCACTTCGCCTATTCTCTCTCTTCATGTCTTACTCTCTCTCTCTCTCTCTCTGTCGTCCTTCTCTTCCCTCCCTTGACTGCTTCCTTCGTAAGCTTATTGTCTTCCTTCGCAGCTCCGCCTCTTTTATGTTGACTCTTAGTTTTGATGATTTTAACAAAACATGTGAAAAAATTAAGCAATGCACATTGCAGCCAATGTTAAGCCCGTTGCAGTATGATCAAAGCATGTTACATCCGTTACAAGTCACGTTGATCATATCAAAAGAATTCTGGATTTTTCAAATGAGGTACAAGTTGCGCAGCATAAGATACAAGTCACGTTGTCGAGTTGAACTAAGGAGGCAGTAGGTCTTTGAAACATACAAGGCGCGTTGAATGAAGCTTAAGTCACGTCATATGGATGAAGTGCTCTCGGCATGAATTGCACTTATCTACAAGTGACGTTGTAGAGTCTACAAGTCACGTTGATGAGAATGAGTATCAGACTTGAAGTCGAATTGCAAGCAATGGCAATCGAAGTTTTATTCCGATTCAAGTCACGTTGTGAGTAAAGGAGTCACCTTTGAAAATATTCCTCAACGCACGTTGCAAGCCGATGCAAGTCACGTTAAAGTGAGTGATGTCAACATCTGACAAGTCGGCGCCTCGGGATTCAAATTTGAATATTCTCTGACATCTGATGCAATCACGTGAAAGAATCAAAGGAGTGATCTTTGGAGATCGACAACGCACGTTGAAGGATGAAGTGCCATATGCAACGCACACTAAGGCATGATCAATGCACGTTGCAAATGGACACAAGTCACGTTGTAAGAAGAAAATTTCCAGGTGAGCATTGTGGATGGAGACTTAAGTCACGTTGCAAAGATACAAGATACATTACATTGTGAAACATTTGAGGCCGAAGCATCAGAGTTGGATGCAATAAATGTTGAAAGGAACCAAGCCACGTTGTATGTCAATGGGACATTTACAACGTACGTTGCATGGGATACAATGCACGTTGTACCTACTAATGTCATCAAAATCATAATTTATTTCTCGTCTCTTAACGGCTATTTCAAGTCTCACAATAGCTACATTTTGGAGTCCACCTATAAATAGAGGTATGCACTTCAGAGACAAGCAGAGAACACATTGAGAGTGTGCCCAAGCTTTGCTAATCTTATTCTTGACTTTCTCACTCTAAGTGTTTTCAAGTTATTACACCACAACTAAGCTTT
>CAODLS011460653.1:0-11011 GCA_948243855.1 Flueggea neowawraea | reverse complement strand
CATATGCATCCCCACCTCCACCAATATATCCATACTACTAGAATTTTGTGGCATCATGGCTTTATTTAATTCAAGAGAAGAGAAGAACATGAAGTGAATTCTTCTGCTGCAAGATTGGCGATTGATTCCTTATTGTGTGTTATCTTGTCATACCAATATGCATAATATTTTTTTTTCTATAAGATGTTGATTAATTAGAAGTAATATATTTATATTGTTCATTTGTATTCATGATGAACTTGGTTCTTGAAAGCATCAAACTTCATTGCGCAATATCAACTTGTATAATTTGGAACATTCGTTTAGTTAGTCAAATAATAAGTGAACATTTATTGATGCATTAAATGTCCTAATCTTATGTTTGGAAAACTGATCTCTTTCCTTTTTATGCCAAATGATGTTTTTTTTGAAGTGAACTTTTTTCCCTTCACGGGGAGAGTTCAAATCAATATCAAATCAATGTAGGTTAATTTTATTCATGACCATTTTGAATTTATGATTGTTGTAATATGGTCATTAAACTTATTTTTATTTCAAAAAAATCATCGACTATTGATTTTTGTTTTCAAACGGTCACTATAACTAGATTTTACAATTTGTCAGCTTGGAATAATGACTATATGAGCCACATTACTTAAAAATGCTACACAGATGTTGTCATGAAAACCCAACTAGAAATCAAACAAAAAATCGACCTAAAAAACCAACCCAATAACCGATCCGACCAAACCCATAACTTGACCCAAAAATAAAAACTGCTCCACTTCTATCTGGGGTAAATTTTATCCACAGTCACTGAATTTTGTGACTCAGTTCAATTCGGTCACTAAAATTTAAAATTATTCAGAAAGGTTACTCAATTTTGTTAGAAAGTTCAGGACAGTAATTTTGTTAGTCACCAGAGTTCATGAATAGATCACAACATTATTAACTTTTTGCACATCAGTGTGTCACGCTGACCACAATAAAAATGTATATTATAATGGCTTCCACACAAACATTTTTTTTGTCTACATAGCACAATAATATGTAAAAAATTGATGATATAGTGGTTCATTCATAAACTCTGGTGACAGAAAATAGTAGAGTGACTGTCTTAAATTTTCTAACAAAGTTGAATGACCATTCTGAACAATTTTAAACTTTAGTGACCAAGTTGAACTGAATCACAAAATTCAGTGACCATAGATAAAATTAACCATCTATTCTTTGTCATCATCTCTCTCTTTCTCTCTCTCTAATTTGGTTCCATCTGGTTTCTAAAATATAATTGGTCTTCATCGGTTCGAGTTTAAACTAAATCAAAAGCACACCCTTAATCTCAAATTAGCTTGCTACAATCAGTTATTAGAATAGAATTTAGACTCAAAGTATTATATTGGGAAAAAGAAAATCTAACTAAAATTTTTCTGCATATAATAAATAATAATAGTATTGTTTTTAGTGATAAACAATTACCTTTGTTGGATTTGTTGGGACATTCGGGGTGCTAAGAACGATTTCTTTCTTGGTGGTGTGGCTCTAAATCCACAACAAATCTGGAAAAAAACAGCAGTCGGAATTGGGGAGTTTAGTCTTTTTGAAGATGCTAATTCTATGTCTACTGATGTGTTCCATCATCGGTCTTCCTTGTCCAGGGTTTGGCAACCTCCTCTCAAGGTAATTTGGCTCTAAATGGGGATGCTTCTTTGGACAATCCAAAACGCATTATCGGCCTATCCTGGGGGTTTTAAGAGATTGTTGAGGTAAAATCATAAATGGTGTGTGTGGTTGTTTTTTAATATCTCCTCTTCAGAATGGGCAAATAAAAACCACCACTAACATGGTCTTACGTGACATCCGAAGTGTACACCGGTAGTTAGTGGTGGTAGAGGAGGAGGTGAGCAAAGGGATGAGAGAATGTCGTTAATGAGACCGTTAGGGGCTACAAAAATGAGAAAGAAAGAGCGAGAGAGAGAGAGAGAGAGAGAGAGAGGAGGAGGGGTTTTTTTATTTTTGGGTCAGGTTGCGGTTTGGTCAGTTTTTGGGTCGGGTCATTTATCGAGCTGGTTTTTTTAGTCGATTTTCGGTTTGTTTTCTAGTCGGCTTTCCATGTCAGCATCCATATGGCGTTTTTAAGTGGCGTGGCATACTTAGTCATCATTTCGGGCCTATAATTTTTAAAATTTGATCATAGCAACCGTCTGAAAATAAAAATCAATATTTGATGACATTTCTGAAACAAAAGTGAATTTAGTGACAATGTTATAACAAACATAAATTCAGAATGACCGTTAATAAAATTAACCCAATCAATGTTTTTGTTTTGGTAACAGGTTGTCCAATTCAAGTTGCCAATTGTGGCCACTTCATACTTGTTTCTTTTGCTTTTATGTCTGGTTGGACTTACAATAGTAAGAGCATATACAACACTACTTCTTATCAAACTCTTTATTATATTATATTTAATTAATTTTTTATATTAATTTATCTAAAAATTTGTGCAATCTCCAACAACACTCCTTATTTCACTCTTTAAATCAATTTTTAATATTAAAATTATAATATTATTTTAGTAATTAACAAAAAAAGGACCCACATTTAATGAGAAAAAGAAAGAAAAAATAATAATAAAAAATTCATAAGGAACTAATTTTGGTTGCAAAAAGACATGGAATAACTATTTATTAAAAGTGAAATTTGTGGAAGGAGCAAATAAAAAAAGAGCATTGTTGGAGTGAAATTTTTCAATTGCCCATCAAAATTAGAGAAGTAGGGGATTTATCGGAGGAAATGACACCTGGTGCTCTTTTTTATTGTCATTTGACAATTACAACATAGTAGATTATCATCTACTATTATACAATACTATAATTTTCTCTTTCTATAATACCATATTTATTTTTCATTTTTTTCTCTCTCTTTTCTCTCTTCCCCAATCCCTTCTTTCTCCTCCATTCCCAATCTCCAAGTTTGTCATCACCACTGTCCACCTTTTTCCATTTGTCGCTGCTGCCCTCTTCTTGTTCAGTCTTCTCTTCCTCTTTTGCTTGCCTTTCCTTCTATGTCACCCTTTTTGTCGCGTCTCCAACTTTTCTCCCCCTCTCTTCTCGCCTCTGTCTCTTCGTCTCTTCTCGCCTCTGTTTCCTCCTCATCACCTCTATTTTCCTCCTTTCTCTTTCTCGTTTGTTTCTTGCTCTCAGTTGTCTCGAAATCTTCCTCCCCGCCATCTTGGATTCTCCTCCTCCTCAACGAAAGTGACGCGACCTGACAATTTGGAGAGAGAGAGAGACACCACGACGGCCGGAGAGGGGCGACAATGAGAGATCAGCGACGACAAAAGTGAGTGATGGGAACAGAGACGCCGTGGCGGCGGCGGTTGGAGAGGGGGCGGTGGATAGGGTTTGTAAACCCTACCTGGAACCCTATTTTGGCAAATTACCTTTTGGTAGTTGTCAATTTTACAAAATTATAAAACAATACCCACAACTTATTAATTATTTGAAAAAATATTAAACACTATCAAAGTGAATAGAATGAAATAACACAACAAAAAAGGCCAAATTTTAGTGAGTATACTCGTGTTTTACTCATAATGTCAGCATTTTTTAGTGAATGTACTCGCGTTGTACTCGTAATTTTATGAAGTCATAAAAAATACTAAGCTTCCAATTCCTAATATTTATATTTAAATCTCATTTTTTTATTATGTACTCGATTTGTACTCTTATTGTACTCATTTATGCAGACATTTGTTGGTGTAATTAATAAGTCTTAAATAAGTTGTACTCTCATCGTACTTGATTTGTACTCCACATGTACTCGGTCTTTACTTGTCAACAGAGCCTTCATAACACTACTCTGTACTTCGGTTGTACTCTACATATACTCGAATTGTACTTTATACTCAGTTTGTACTCGAGTTGTACTCTTTCTCACTGGCTTAAATGATTTGGTCAAATCGTGGTCAACTTTCTGATGTATGGTCAACATGCGGTCAAATTATTATATTTTTTAATATTTTATTCCGTATTTTCATTTTTTATATATTTTTCAAATATTGTTGTATTTGAAAAATTCTTTTTGTTTTGTTGCCTATATGTGGAAATCACCCGATTTATTGAGTGTGTTGGACATGCTCTAAGCATAATATATTTGGTGAAGCGAGCCAGATGGCTAGAGCAAGTCCATCACTCTCTCTATAAATGTCTACTTCCATTGCACAAAAACATATATTGTCTACTTCCTAAATCCAAAGATCCAAATCAGAAAATACACTCACCAACAGTCTCTTCGTAGAATGGCTTCTTCCCTAAATTATCGGAGTTCTACTGTCTCTCTTTATATAGAAAGAGTAAAAAGTGTCACTTTAAACCATTTGAGTATAATAGTGAATAGGGTTGAATGCGTTGATATTGTTAAAATTTATTTATTTGAAACAAAAACAACAAAACAAATGGTAAGTTTTAATGATTGACCAAAAAAAACAGGGAAGTTTTAATGTAGAAAATAAAAATTAAATATCAAAATAAATAAAAGTGGTAAATTAAAGAGAACAAGAAAACAGTTAAGAGAAATTCAATAACAATAAAATCTACCCAAAGTACATCTCAGTCATACTTCACAAATTGATCACTGGTTTCGAGAATTAATCAATATTATTTGCAGAGATAAGTTATAGTTATATATGGCATACTTAGTAACCAATATCTACTTATTATTTCAGTAGTTGAGGATATTTTGCAAACTACTTGCCTTATCAATAAACAACCCTTGAATGCTCTACAAGATTTAATCTATCAACAGTAATGTAATCTATAAAGATCTTATCCAAGCCAACAAACTCAGATGCCACCATTCATTTAGACTTAATTATTCAATTCTCTTAAAAATAACCGAAACTATTTATCACAACAACTGGTATAGTAGAACATGCAATCATAGATCCATAGTTATAACTGGTAATATATAATCTTTTTAATCAACCCAAGTAGCTATAATTGAATTAATCAACAAAATAATAACAAAACATTAAAGTGCAGAAATCAAATAAATACACGAATAATAAATAACAGTTAAGAACAACACTCACAATTTAATAAAATTTAGCAGTTCAAGGTGAGAATAAAAACCAATAAAAACGATAGCCACTATCAATGAGAATGTCGAATATCTCCCTCAGAAATAAAAAGCAGAGGAATATTTATACTAGAGTCTAACCCTACTTAAAGTTCAATACCAATTAAGCACAATTAATCAATTTCTCAGATTTAAACAGAAGCAAAATGTCTTCAAATTAATCCTTGTCATGTTAGATTTAGCGGGCCCAACCGTCCAAAACGCGCTGCCCACCTCAATAATTAATCCATACAATATGGTCATATCGTGAATAATCTTCTTGTTTGACTTTAAACTAAAAATTTCCCGTTACTACTAACAATGACGTATTTAGCACTAGCTATTATTAAAATCGAGCAGAAATCAACAACAAAAGTTAACGAGAAATTAGAAGGAATGAATCAGAGATTTTACTCATTGATAACAGGAAAGAATGAGGTGTGAAGAATTTTTCGCTCTGGCGTCTGCTTTTATAGGCCATGCATAGCAAGGAAAGCACTAGTTAGCGATAAAATAAGATACCAAGTCACTATCACTCGCAGTTCTTCCTGCCGAAAAGATCACGCCACTCGTGAGACTCGAAATTAGGGTTCGACTGAATGTTGTGTTATATTGCCACACTGAAATATTATTACATTAGAGTATTATATACATTTTCAGTTAATAGGAATTTATATGTAATGTGACAAAACCATCATTTCTCTCTTGATAAACCTCCACAAAACTTTATGTGGCTTGTCTATGAAATTGAGGAATTGTTGTTTTCTCAATACGAACATCTGCCTGCTGATTTGACACGGAGAGATCGCCACAATACTTTCTTTGACTTTAACACCACTGCTGATAAGGGTTAGCTCCATCGAGTTAAGGAAGCTCAAACAAATTCTTAAGGGTTTATATCAAATAAGGCCCTATAAAAATTATTGTAGAAGACCATATAATCCTTGGGCTAATTATATTTTTACACGAAAAAAAATTAATATTACAATTATTCGATTTCCAAAATTAAATTACGAGATTGATTTTCAAATTACAAGGGTAGAGCTTTTTTTTTTTTGCAAATTACAAACAGATATCTTTCTTTCATTTGGATTTTATTTTTATTTTTTCTTTCATTTCTTGTGTTAAGTTTGTTTATATCTTGTTTATATATGGTTAAATTCAATGTATTTTATAAGATAACCTGGGATTCAATAGAATTGGAGTGCAAATTCAACACAAAACAAAAAACAAATCTCCAAATCAAGTTAGAATCGAGGACCTTGGACCTAAAAACTTGAGGGTTAAAGCTTGAAGACCTTGAAGTTGAAGATATAGATATATTCCCAGTAATAAAATCATCCACTTTGTATTTTTGGACAACAATTATTTGCGGCATATATGGGAGACAATAAAAAAAGCTTCACTAGTTCTTCCTCAACCATCAACTAATCCGTCATATTCACATGCCTAAGCCTCTTCCTCAACTTGGATTTAAGCCTTCTAGACGGTACGCCTAAAATCTTAGATATTTAATGCTTGCTTATACCATTGATCCCAAGATGTGAACAGTCTCCTTCAGACTTTGACAACCTGGGACAATTGAGCCACCGACCTCGGACTATCAAACCATTATCAGTCTAAAACCAATGGATTACCCTTAATTTTAGACCATCGAGCCACGTCTGGTCTTAGGGCTCCAAATTAGCTCCGAGCAATCGAGCTACTACGGCCCTGAACCACCTAACTGGTTGGAACCTGAACCACTTAGCCAACCCCCAACCCTAGACCACGGAACCACCTTAGCTCCAGATTACCAAGTTGATTAAAACTCAAGCTAAGAGAAACTCGTAGATTAGGTCAAATCCCACGGACTAAATAATGAATTCCCCAACAATTTATTGTACCTACCAAATCAGTTTCTTCACATCATTATCACAAACATCATCACCACCCAAACTGGTCGTACCACTTTGTGCTCTTTCCACTCATCTGATCTTATCATAATAATTTTAGCATATCCATAGCATTGCCACATGCAAGTCTAGCGGGCCAGCTGAAATGATCCCACAAGATAAAGTTGGTGAAATCTGCTCTTTAGATCAACAACATTGTGAAGTATACTGCTACATTCTTATCATCACAGGCTATCTGCTAGTTTTTCTTTTTTGGACTAAATCTCTGGTTTATTAAAAGCTAAAATGGGTGAAATACAAGTAGATGTCGAACATCCAGAACCCGAATCGCTAGCTCTAGCAAGTAAATGAGCAGCATGATTTGCTGCTTTCTGCTAGTTTCTAACGCATAAATTAAAAAAAAAAAAGAAAGAAAAAAGGAGACAACATTATGGCATTAGTTACCCTGTACAACATAAGTATACAGCTTTCTTTATTTGCCTCTGGCTTTCCAAGAAACCTGTGGTTGCCACACACATTCAAAGCCATGGAAGCTGCCCTGTAAACATGGATAGCAAAACCTTCAGTAAAACACACATTCAAACTAGTTTGACAATGCTCTTAATAAGAATCAAATGAAAGAAAAAAAAGGCCGAAACTGCTTCTTGATTCAACCATTTTTTGTACTCCCTCATCGGGAATACAAATGCATCTATTAGCAAACCAAACATTGAACTATGAATTCTGCAAGTATTTTCCTTTGCTACTAATGACAACAAGCACATGAAATGCAGAAGAAATAAACCAACAATTTCATAGAGCTAACTGTACCACTACCAATCCAGCTTAGCAAATATGACTACCGATTTAAGCTATCAACTAGCAAAAACCAAACAGTAAACACTTAAAACGTATATACAATCTCTACTCATGTCCCCTTCAATTCTCCTACAATCAAAACATCACTTCCCTATCAGCTCCATTCTCAAAATAAATGAGTCACATAATCATAACGACAAACTAATTAACCTGTAAGATATGTATTCTACCAAAATTGATTAGTCGACCAAATACGGGTACCAACCATATATTCAGAGAGCAAATTGTACAGGATTGTAAATAAATTCCACAAAATTTTGTTGAACTCATTTCAACCGAACGGATTGCAAGTCAAAATAACTTCGCAACTACAACAAACAATTAACGAAGTTTTTAAAATCGTCTTCCAAACACAGAATTTATGTACTCAAAGACTCCAACACTGTCTGAAAATGACCAAAACAGAACAACTTAACCTCTCAAACAATCCCAACCAAACAAAACCAAGAAATAAATCTTCCAGTAGCACTTGTTTTTGCGGGTCAGTTAGACTAGGCGATGGAGTGAGGAATCCGAAAACTGAATTTCAAATTAGTAATCTCAGTACCACTTGACAGGAACCATACAAAACCGAAACAAAAGAAAAAAGTCAGTAGTTGAAGCTTACTTTCGGCGCGTTCCATGTCATGTTTTCGTTTGAGAAAAAACCGTTGCATGTGAAGCCTCAAACGGTCGGGATCAACCTCCGTCCTCGGCCGTATGTCCCGCCATAACGCCCTCGCAATCAGCAGCCGATTCATTTCCTGCATTTCCTTCATCCCTTCCTTCCTCCTCCGCTCTGCCTCAATCAGCTCTCTCCTCCTCGTTAACCTAACAAAAAAAAAACCCACAAAACCCAATTCCCCATTAACCAGGCCGCAATCGAAACCCAAAACCGATCCAAGATCACAGCTTTAGCACTACCTGTATCTGTAATTGGACTTGACGGACAAGTTTGGGAGTGGCGGAACGGCGAAGTCGGATGAGAGAAGGTGAGACCAGAGTGGGTCCTCACCGGAGATACGGTGGAGGCGCTTGCAGGTGATGGAGACGGAGCAGATATCCTTGTAGGTTAAGTTGCCAAGAATTTGAGTCCATAGCTCGTCTGGTAGTCTTACTTTAGGCATTTTCTGGTGTGTTGTGGAAAAAATGGGATCCGACAGTTTTACAGGACGTTTAAGCCCTGTTTGGATGCCAGCGTGAAAAGACGAGAGAGGAAAAAAGACATTTGTATTTTGGACAACAAAAGTGTCACAATTAAAATTTAGTGTGCCAATTGTTAAATCACTACTCTAATATCTATTTATTATTAGGTTTAAATTATTTTCTAATTTTATAAATTTGATATTAAGATTTTTCCATAATAATTGATGTCATAAAAAACAAAAAAATTCAACACTTTATAATTAAAATATGTGAGAATCAAAATATGTCCTGAATAAAGAAATGGAGAATTTAAGTTCAAAATCATAATTATAATTCTAATTTAAGAATATAATTTTTTGTACGAACAACACATATAAATGTTTTTTGAAAAAAATACACTCTTTTTGAATATATGGCTTTTTAATATGGTTGGTTATGGTTTTTTTTAAATAAATATTTTCATGCTTTATTGTTCAACATTGTGAAGTTATGAGAAAACAAGTCCCACCAAATTGGGTCACATAAAGAATCAATTATCCAAATAAGACGATGAGCTACCCGATTTCTGGACTTCTTGATACCATGAAACTGCCTCAAAGATAATCTGCAACACTCAACAAATCCTCCGATTGGGTTAATTTGGCAAGAGTTCTCCGACAAAAGCTTGATCCGTCAGGAGAGATACAGTTGAGCTTTTTTGTGTATATTACTCCACAAACAGCAAAAAAAGCGAGCTAAAAAATACAACATCATGTCCTTTAAGAGACAAATCCAAAACAACAACTAATCTGCTAAACCAACTCTCATACCAACGTTCCTAGGGGACAAGAGAGCACACTTCAAATTTGCAAAATGCTTTATACAGAACAAGAAGTTCTTAAAGATGATAGAGAGAAGGCAGCTTTTTTGGCTGTTTCTTTCTTCTGGTAGAGAGTAGTAGAGAGTAAAAATAGGTGAGTAAACTAGTTTGAACTTAAAAAATATGCAATGTTCTTATAATACTTGGGCCTCGTTTTGATTACCAAAGCAATTTATTCAATCCCTTCAATTGGACAAAAAGTGATTCTACTAATAGACTTCAATCGGTCAGGGTAAGGGGATGCAGCATCACGGACAATTTTAGAACGTCTATGATAGAAGAAAAACAAGATCTTTCGGCATAGCAAATCTAAGTCGGTCTTAGTCATTTAAATCCTCAAGTTTCATATATATATATATATATATATATATACACGCAGTGGTGGAGCCAGGAATTTGGCTTAGTGGGGGCCGGATCTGCTTACGAAAAATATATATATATAAAATAGAAAAATTAAAATAAATTAAATTAAATATTCAAATACATGTAGTAATTATACAACTATTTTTATACACTCGAACTAAGAGATGACAGTTGTTTTCGACGTGTCGTCATGGCTTGAAAGCGGTGCAAAATAACCTCATTATGAATAGGTATAAAAAAATTCTTTCTCAATATATACCACCAGGAGGTCATTCATCCATTCATCTCACATTCTATTTCGTAAACCCGTCTTGATAACATTCATAGTAGAAAATACTCTTTCAACAGATGTCGTTGCAACTGGAAGAAGCAATGTCAATTCAATCAAACGATATACTAAGGAGAAGACTCGAGATTTTCCAGTTTGAACCAACTTCTTTGCAAGGCTTCCCAAATCTTGAATTTTGTAGAATTCCTCATCATCTTTTATATTAGAAATATAAATTCGAAGCTAATGATGAAGAATCTCAATGTCTTCCTAAGTGAAGTATTTTGGATAAAGTTATGCAAGACAAACTAACTTTTCAATATTGAAATTCACAAATGAGTTCTTTGGATTGAGACAATTCATGCAAAGAAGTAATTATGTATTCGTCTCTGGGAAACGATTTTTCATCTCTTGTATAAGTAAATCGAGAACCTAAAAATAAGAAAAATGAAAAGTTGTTAATTTGGTGCGATGGTAGTAATAAGACAAAAGATATAATTGGAAGAAAAAAATATGTATAATTACCTCACAAAAAATCTCCACTCG
>CAODLS011460642.1:0-11607 GCA_948243855.1 Flueggea neowawraea | reverse complement strand
CTAAGCATTAGTTGAATTTTAGTTTATATTTTGTTATTTTCTTATCTTATTAATCACTCGACTTTTATTCTCTCAAACAAATTCAAACTAAATTGATTAGTGGATAAATTCATAGTCCTCGTGGGAACGATATTTTTACTACTTGAACAACCGTGCACTTGCGGCTCAACAAATTGCATTTTCTCTTCTCAAATCAGCTACCTCTTCCAAAACTTTATCATCCCCTCTTTGCCTCTGGGAATTGACCTCCATTGCAGTGCCACACGGTGTTGGATTTGCCCAAGCCAAAAAAGTCCCACACACTCCATCGTCACAACAATAATATAGCCTACATTTGTTCTTCTCACTCTTAGAAATCTTTACTCGAGTCCTTTTGCAACAACGACACTCTATGTTTTGAAATCTCGGATAACCATCTTCAGCATCTTGGGTTGATCTAGATGCCCAACTTGAAGACATTTTTTTTTAATGTTTTAGAGTTAGGGTTTTGAGGAGGAGAGTAAAAATTGATTCATTTAACTTTCCAACTTAAACAGACATCAAAAGAAAATTTCTGCATACAAATCGTATTTTGAATGATCGATGTTGCCACATAAGCAAATCTGACGTGTCTCGTTAAAAGAACAGAAGGAATTAAATGGCAAATATAGTAACGACGGATTTTCAAAATGTAGAGACCTAAAGAGAGAGATAATCAGTGCTTAGGGACAACCATAAATTTTATTTTTTTATAAATACTTTCATGCATTTAATAAATTAACAAAATTAACATTTATTTTTTATATATTTATATTTTTTTAATATCTAACCACTCAAATTAATTTGAAATAATTTTAACTATTAATTTTAATTGCATTTGGCTGTTAGGAAAAAAAAAGTCTAGTGATAAATATTTTAATCGGAAAGAGTGGATAAGAAGAAGTGAAGAACACTCGGGTAACCAACCCATGGCGCGAATCTCACAATGAACCTCCACCACAAATTAGATCCGCCAAGATTCCAAATGAAATGCAAATGAAATTCAAATCCACCCAATCACATCCCAGCTTTAGATCTGCCCCTCTCTTAGCCACATCTTCTGATACTCTCCCTCACACGCGTCGTCCATCTGGCCACTCATACTCCCGTGATCCTCAGGTGACCTGCAACCCAAATCCTTGTGTTTGCACTTCTCTGGAAATCTCTCTTCACTGCAAGCTCTTTTACATTTCTTCTCTGTTTCCCTCTCTTCTCTCCTTTTTCGCCTCTGCTATGTCATTTTTGACTTAACGTCTTCGTTTAAACGCCGTTGATGAGGTTTTGAGAAAATTGGGGGATTGTCGATGTGTAAGATAAGTAACGATCGTGTCTTTGAAGTTGATTTCCGATTTCAGGTTTTTAGTTATGGTTTCGTCAGCTATGTTTGATTGGAACGACGAAGAGGTATGTCTTTCTTTTTTTCCCCCTTATTTTAAGCATTGTTTTTTATTATTTCTGTTAATCCTTTTTTTTTTTTGGAAATTGAACTATTTGGTTGAAGTTCGACCTGTTAACATGTGGAAACCGAAAATGAATTTATCTATGGTCATGGATGGCTTAGTGGATTCTTTTTGTTAGATTTCTTTTGTAGTTTTTTCTTTAATTTTTTAAAAGTATATTTGAATTGAATTACTGTTCTGATGATATGATTTAGTCGATTGTGGTTTTAGTGGCTGAGAGAAATATGCTAAAAATGCTTAATTTGAAAAAAGAATATGTGAAAATGCTAAAAAGGTTTTTTTTTTGGAGAGAAAAATGAGGATTGGGTTTCTTCTTTTCTTGAATTGTTCAATGTGATACGAGAAGGGAACTTAGATTTAATGTCGTGGTTGGATATTCACTTTGAGATTGCTATAGCTACATTGTTGTTTAAGAATAAATTGTTTATATAGAAATTAGTTTGTGGTGTTAAAAACCATTTAGGTGAGGCCTAGGAATGGTTTATCTTGTACCCTAGGATTCATTGATATTGTGAGAATCAAATTAGGATCACGTTCGGTATCTCTTTGAAATTCAACTTATGTGGTGGTCTGGAAAATCTTGCCCTTGTGTATAAATGATTGGCGTTAACTTGTCGGTGTTCGTCTGTGAATCAAAAGGTCCTGAGGAATTTGGAACGAGCAAAATGATGCTTTATATCCTATTTACTTTCTTATTCTGTGCATGTGATGGGTGGATATTATCATGGTTATGGAATTGTTGGGAAATGACGGCGGGAGAGTTCTTAATATTCGGATTTTATAGAGTTTATGCTTCATGTGACTGCAACATGTTTATTGATATCTTTAGGTAATTGTTCCTTACGAGTTACAATAAGGACTGTCGTCAAATTTCTTTAAGAATAAAAGGATTTAGGAGTGTTTATTAATGTTGGACCAGAATAGAGAATGAGAAGATTTGATACAAGTATTATTATAGTTATATACAAGTATTGCACCAGTAAACAAGCATATATTTTTGAACAGAAAGGGTAATAGAGGAACAACAAAAGTCTCTCCTAAGATGTGACAGAGGGAGTAGTTTATTATCAAGTGACTCTTCGCATGCCGTGATTGTCCGGCACTGATATTCTATATATGATATGATGGGATATAAAAAATTTGCTACAGATACACTTAGCTAGGGATAAAAACACGCCTATTGAAAAACAGCCTTCCATATGGTGATGCTTATTGATCATTTAAAAAATGTGACAAGTGGCATAAAACATGCTTGATACGAGTCGTTATGAAAGTACTATCCTTTCTAATTTAATTGAAATGCTTCTAGTGTCACTTTTCCACTTTCAGAAATATTGTTCACATCCATTTTTAGATTTTCTTTGTTGTACTATTGGCTTTAAATTATGAGAATGTTATGAAGAATTTTAATAGATTATAAGTGTCCTGGAACTATATATGAAAAATAATTATAGTCGTCGAAAATGGCCTCGCTATTTCGGTAAACATGACATAGATCTTTCCTAATTCCCCGTTCGCTATTGCGACCATGTTTTGTGTCATTCGTTTATAATAAGTTACTTGCTGCTTGTTCAGTTGCAAACAACTATATGAACTAAGTAGTTAGTTATTTCAATGGTGAAGATTGAGTTTCTGCTGGAGTAGTGAAGATACATGTGGCCTAACTGTTCTCATTACTGTTAACTTTTCAGATTACAAATATAATATGGGATGAAGCTGTTGATAGTGCTGTTAATATTGTGCCCTTTCCAGAAGCTGGTGAGGACTATAGCAAGAAGAAGGAATGGAGTCAAGAAGCTGGTACAATTAAGTTTACTGAGCAGAAGCTAGCTGGGGTTAATGTCAAAGGTCATGAGAGAAAGCTGGAGACAAGTTCAAACTTTGATTCAATTGAAGGAACTTCTGCATCTAGCTTTGGCATTGATTCGTTGCCTAACCTGTCAGTATCAAACACTAACAAAACAGATCAAGATTCACTGGATATTTCAGTGTCCAACAATTTGACTGAAATTAACAAATTTGATTCTTCAGGAGCAGGTGGAATCTCAATTTTACTATATACTAAATAGGGTATGTTCTGTGATCTGCAAGTGATTAACTGTGCTATAACCTATCATTTTCTTATCACAGAGACTGCTCAGCTTGACAAGGACCCTGAAATTTTACAAAATAACAATGGAGGTAAAGAACAAGGTGATTTTGTTGACTATTTCTGGGCTAACATTGGAAGCTTTGACGATCTTGATCGAATTTTTAGGTAAAGAACAATGTCTTCTTCTACTATTCTGCACCTTGGTAAAGGATTTGTCTTGAAAGCAAGTATTCCTATATGTGGATTTCTCTTTTTTCTTTTTTTTTTTTCACTTGTATGATTAAGTGATGACCTGAAAAAGTTCTATTGTTGCAGAAAGATTCACTAGCTTGTTAACATTACCTCTTATCTTCAATTAGTAAAATTGGGAAAAGGCAAAGACCAAGAGGAAAATATTCATGCATTCTTACTGTTTCTTGTTTTCTTTTCTGTTTTTCTTTTTCGTGGTTTAGTTCATTATTGGCTTCTTTGGTTTGTTTAATTGGAAAACCATGTCATTAAATTTCCTTTCTTTCATTTGGCATCTTGAAGTAGTGATGTAATAAAATATCAGTTAGAACCACGTTGCTACAGTTCAGTGAGCATTTAGGTGTGGTAGGATTTCCTGCCATTCTACCTTTCAGTAGTGTTCCCCCATATCTCTTCCTGTATCTTCTTTTTCCTATATTTTTTTTCATCTGCAATGATAATCAATCTGGCTCAATATCCTCACAAGTGATGATTTTGCAGCAATGATGATCCATTATTTGGCAATGTAAGTCTGGGTAGTGCTGATGAAATATGGAACTCATCTACAGATATATCCAACAGTTCAGTCAAGTCATTTCCCTTATCTGTTGACTCTCAAAGTTTGGGGTTAGGTGCCTCAAGGAACACATCTGAGAATTGCGAAAGTAAAACAGAGTATGTGCAAGAAGATGAACGACCATTTAGCCTTGGTTATGGTAGATTGGCTGATCCTTCGTCTCATGGTCTGCAAACAGCTCATCCAGTTCTAGATTGTGCAGATTATTTTGGTAGTAAAATAAATGACTTAGCAAAAGAGCAGGTATAAAAGTCAATTTTCTGCTTACTCATGTTATTATTTGCACCTTATGGAACTGAGGGAGCTTAGTATATACATTGGTTTTGCAGGCAGATTCGAACATCATTGGAAAGAACAACACTTCAGCAAATTCTCAGCTCTCGACAGAAAATGTGGCAGTGCCAACCGAGTTGGCAGATAAGGTTTTCTTTTCCTCTTGCTTGATCTTTGTAAATGTATTGTAACTTTCACATGATTTTGAGAAACCGTGCCTCTTCCATGAGTTGAATTTTAGTAAATCTGCTGGTAGAGAATATAATACCTATGAGCAGATTGCTTTCAAACCAAAAGGAAAGAGAATGTTTGTGCTTATTAAGTAAAAATTATCTAGCTGTTAAATAAAAAATACTACTGGTTAGTTATTCCTTCCTTCCCACCCCATCCAACTTAGCAAGTTGAAACTCTATCCATCTAATTATTGCTTGTTTAAATATTTATTTCATATGGCCAGTCTTATAAACAAAAGAGACTCTTGAAGAACCGGAAAAAGCATGAAGAAAAGAGTGAATTGGAACTGTACCAAGATGCGTATGGTAACTGGTCAGTATCTGGGAACCCATCTGGTCAGTTTGAGAATCAATTCTCACCCTCCATTATGCAATCTCCAACATCGTCCGTTCTCACTCAACAGAGACCACTACAAGGGCCTGAATCATTGCAGTACCAGCAGATTTCCAATCCATATGTGACCCCATCAGGATATAGAAGTACAACCAATCCATATTCTGGCATGCCTGTGATGTCTCACATTCAGTCTGAGGAGCTAAACTGTCAATCTTTGCTTTCTGGTTATGATGTCTCTTCATGCAAAGGAAATCCTGTTAACAAGTCAACTGATTCTATGGTGAAGGCTCAGACCATGACTATTCAGGAAAAAATAGAAAAGCTGAGGAGGAGGCAGCAACTGCGAACAATGCTTGCTATTGAGAAACAACAGCAGCAGTTAGCTCATAAGGTTTCTAGTAGTGATCAATTTATGAATAAAAAATTTTCCCAGGAAAATCAAATTCAGAATGTTGGGGTATCTGATCTAGAAGATGATGTGGGTACTTTTCCTTCATTTGACCCGAACTCACTTATCGAAGAAGATGATTCGAATACAGTCTCCTTTGCAGTACATGATTGTTCTCTGGAGGACAAAGTACTGTATCAGCTTCAGGAAATTATTTCAAAGGTATGGTTCACTTGCAAGGGTCTTTTCTTGGTAGAGTAATTTGGTTTGGATTTAGTTATAATGCCGAACTAATGTTTTACCACAGTTGGATGCCAGAATTAGAATTTGTATGCGGGATAGCGTGTTCCGGTTGGCTCAAAGTGCAACGCAAAGGCATTATGCAAGTGATACCAGCAGTAACAACAATAGTAGCAGGGATGAGCAAGTTGTCACAAAAGAGGAAGCCATCAATCATGGCAGGTTAGTTAACATGCCCCAGATATTTTTTCTCCAAATTCCGTGCCATTTATATTCATCAATATCATTTGATTCTCGGTATTATGCTTTCTGGTTTCCTATTTCCTTCTGAGCATAAATGACATACAGAGAGAACTTTGTGCTCTGCCTAGTTCCCTTCACTATGTTTTTGCTAATTTCTTCTGTCGGTAACATGCTTTACAATAGTCAGTCAATGTTAACAGTGCATGAATAATCATCAAGAAAGAATGGCTTAACATTTTATTACTCTACCTGTGATGTCTTTACTGGCAAAACTAATATGCGGATAATGTGAGATTGAGAAATTATGGAGGGAGTTAAGCCTACAATACTTCCTGACGAGCTTCACTCCACAGGAAATTGAGCTCATTCTGCATTTAGGCAACTGAGGTTGTCAAAACCAGCATAAAAGACGTACCTAGAACCAGTGAAAAACATTCTGAAGAATTAACACAAGAAATGAGGTTCATGTTATGTTTACTGATGTCGATCAGTGACCTTTTTGGGGTTACATATGTAGTTGGATATCTAGAGAGTAGTGTCAGCTTCCATAGTTAAACTAGTGGCGTGGTTTTCGATAAAAACTGAAGGTGAGCTAAAAAAAAATGTAGAGAGAAATTTTCCTGAAAATTATAGCTTAATTGTTTTTTATTTTTTCAATTATTATAATTTATTGATTTTTTAAAATTTTAGTTTGTCTGATTAATTGTCAAATAAATAATCAATAAAATATTCTCATAAATTTTTAAATCCTTTTTTTCTCTGACATCCTCATTCTTCACCCTCTAACCCTCTCTCTCTTGAATTGACTCCATATATTGGGAATATTATAATTAATATATAATAATTTTATTAATTATAACTAATAAAATCGTCTCATTCTAGTGTATAGGCGTGCTTGCGCATTGCAATACTGTGTATATTTTTTAATAATGAAATAAATTATATTTGAGGCAATGCTATAATATTTTTTTGATAATGAAATAGATTATATTTGGAAAAAAAGGAAGGAAGAAATAAAATACATAGATATCAGCTTTTGAAGTTTGAAAATGGGTATGCGTGTGAAAAATGGGTTATGCAACTATTTCATTTCAAAAAAATATTAAACTGATATTTTGTCTAGTTGTTTTCTTCCCTCTTCCAACAGGAATTGAGTTGTAATCCCAATTCAATTTCGTGGCAACTGTTGTCAAAATATCAATTAATCTCCTTGATTTTCCTATTAGATGCCTTCACCATCAACGGTGGACTTGGTCTCTACTTCACAAAACCTATAGCGGTAGTTATCTAGCTCAAAAGATCCAACCTTCCTCATAATCAGAGTATCTCTTGCCTCTGCTAGTTTCATAGGCGTGGCCCAAAAATCATCTACAAGATAAAGACTTGGGAGATGTTTTCCCAATCTTCCCAAAATGGAGCCTAATCCAACTCTGAAGCTGCTTGCTTCAAGTGCTCAAAGTTAAAATAAAGCCTAAAATCTTTGCCTTCCTCATCCTAATTCGAAGAAGTATACATTGAATTCAAACAAATACTCAAGTTGACAACAATATCTTAGTCAGATGCTATGCTTCTCCCAATGCACACAAACTACATAGATAATGGTTCCTCTTGCATGAATCGTTGCCGCCAGTGTAAATCAAGCACTTCCCAATACAAAATGAATTCTTTGGTTCTTTGACTCAACTGCAGAAAGAGCAACATTCATAGTTTCACCAACTGGCAAACATAGGAATCCTTTTTCCTCGATAGGCTACTTCTCAAATCCAGGCTTCAGATTCTTCTTCCTCTTCCATGCATTCACAGTGATGGGAAGAGAGAAGATAAAACCTTTTGCCTTGATGAGTTAAAAGAGAAAGAAAGGTGAAATGAATTTACAACTTGAGAGAGCTGATTGTGTAACGGCAAATTAGAAAGTGAGAGGGTGCCAAGGTGCTACAAAACATGTTAATGCAGCAATTAGTAAATAATTATTTTTACCAAGAATTAACCAAAAAATTAGAAACTAATTATCTTACAATCTAGAGCTCTATGACTTTGGATTCTAAACTTTGAGCTCAACTTCCATTATTTATATAGATAGGTTACAAAACTCTTGCGTTTTTTTAATTAAAATTTTGCACATTTGTGCTCTCATCAGGATTCGAACCATAGGTCCTCAGGTTCAATAACTCATTTGCCAAATCACTTGAGCTAGCCTCGAAGGGCAAGTTCATTTGCATTTAAAGACATAATCACTATAAACTTTTGTGTGAACCCTGTAAAATCACTGTCATAATGTTAGACTCTGATGATGTGTTGTAGGAATCCTAAGATGCCTGAAGTGGAAACAGTGACGAATCCCATAGACCGAACTGTGGCTCATTTATTGTTTCACAGACCTCTAGAATTATCAGGAAAACATCCTGATACGCCTGAATCACCTGTTTCTACTAAACTTCCATTGGATCACAAGCCGACTGCCACAACAAAACTGCCCTCTGGGAGCTTACCGGACAGTACACAAACTAAACGGAACTTTTCTCAGAAAGCATCCAAGAATTCTTGCCCGTTGGTGGATCTCCAGCCTGTCAATCAGTCTAAAAGCAGTATTTGCTTAGATGGCTCGGAGAATGCATCCATCATTGAATCGGTAGGCGAGGGAAATCGAGAGGTTGAAGCCGCTCAGTGAAAATGAATGCGCTTCATAATTTCGTAAGGGTATTTCCATTTTTATCATTTCCATGACTATGATATACTTGTATTGATGGTTATATGGATTTACTGGTAATGGAGGTTTCCTTTATTGTCAGTGACTGGGTCGTCATGAAGAGTGGAGTGACATGAACGAACTCCAATATCGTGGATGACAGACGTCAGTGGCGGCCAGTGGGAGGAGCTGATGCATGCTTGGTGGAAACATTGTTATCGATACTGTTTACTATCACCGTCTGAACTATGGCTAGTTTCCATTTCGACGAACTCAAGTAGACTGTTAATTGTGTTCTGATGCAGTCTCGTGCCTGGGATACAGTCTGTATATTTAGAACCCTATGGAATGCATTCTCATCATGCATTTTATTGAGTTATTCTTTTCTCCAATTATAGTAGCATCTTAGATTTTGTACTTAATGATTACATGCAAGTTCACATCAAGACAACGCTTACTGGTTTGGCCGTCACCAGGCTGATTCAAAATTGTCTAAACTCGAATCTCTTAAGAGACATTTGCAAGGAGAAACGCCAACTAATTCTAAAAGTAGTTACTGTTCACACTTTAAAAAAATGAAAAGGCCGAGAGAAGAAATTTTCTGGGAGCAACCATAAGATAATGGAAGTACAGCATTATTGATTCACATTTAAATCATGGACATATTACATAGGAATTTTCAACAGGAAAGAAACAAAGAGTAGAGAAACAATTAAAGTCTTCATTAATTGGAATTTTCAACAGGAATGAAATCACAACAAACACCAGCCATTGAACCATCTGATGAATCTCTTACCAGAACCTTATTATCGGAAGGTAGTTATTTCACTGCTTAATCCACTTGTTAGGAATATGTTTCATCTTCTCCCAATCTGCTCCACCTTCTTGACACCTCTCTTCCAACACTGGACATTCTCTGACGGACTATTGCTTCAGCGAGCGTGGCAATCCTGAATCGGGCAAGGATGCTATTTTCTGGCAAGATTCTATAGACAAGTGTTCAAGATGTGAGAGGTCGTGCATACCCATTGGAAGTGATTCAAGATTAGCGCAAGCTGAGATCTTCAAATTCTTGAGCGAGACTGGCAGCTTCTCTTTTGGAAAAGCTACAAGTTTGGGACATTTGGAAATGTTCAGCTCTTCAAGGGAGGATAGATTCTGTATCCCATTAGGTAGATCCTTCAAGTCACTGCATACACCAATTGAGAGATGTTGCAATGTGGAAGGAACTCCTTTTCTCGGAAATGACAGCAGCTTCGGACAGCACAAGATTTCCAAAGATCGGACAGAAGGAAGAACCTGCAATCCAACTGCATCTTTCAACTCCTTGAGCCGGTAAAAGTGATGGATTTTGAGAACTTCCAATGCATTTAGAGGCTGCAGAAGTCCTTCAGGTAATTGTTCTGTTCTCCGAAAGTTTGAAATTTTAAGAGAGGATAGGGTGGTCAGGAAGTGAATTGAGTTCAATATCATCTCATGGCAATCATCAAGCACCAACTCACGTATCTTTGGAAATTTTGGAAGATTTGAAATGTTGGGGCAGTTTGAAATGGAGAGCTCCTGAAGCGATAGGAAATCCCCTTGTTCAATCTCTTGGCAGTCCTTCAAGTTTCTCATATCTTCAAGCTTTAGCTTCTCCAAGGAAGGGAAGCCGTTAACTTTGCCTACACCATAGAACTCGTGGCCGATAGTCTCAAGCTCAGACATCATATGTATGGTCAGCTGTCTGAGAAATGGTAGCTGCCCAAGTGGCGGGAGGGCTTGGCAATAGTTGCAGTAGAAAAATTCAATCTTTTCCAACCAATAAAGCAAAGAATTCCCCATCCAGCTTGGAAACTTTGTGCCAGGAAATACATCATCTTCAAGCTTTTGAGGTTGACATGAGGTTCAAGACATTCAAGCAATTCCTCATCAAATCCACCATTCAAATAGTGACTTCTGCTCCATCTTAAGACCAAATGTTGTACATGCTCCTTCTTCTTTAAGTTAGCCTCCTTTACTTCCTTGACACTGACAACATCTTCAATCCTATCAATGCAAAGAGTTGCTCGAAGCTCATTCATATTCTTCAGCTCACTAATTCTGCAACCACTCTCTTTGCCAGCCACAAATCTATGCAGCCTTTGCAAAGAAGTGAGTTTCCCAATGTTCGGTGGCATGGATCTGAGATGCCAACATCCAGTCAAATTGAGATGGCGCAGCTTGATCAATTCTTGTGTACCTTCCGGCAGACATAGAAGCTTGTTGCAATCAATTAGAATCAATGTCTGGAGATTAGATAAGTGGCGAGTTGATTCAGGAAGTTTACTTATATGGGTGTGAGAGAGGTCCAGATACCTGATGTGAATCAAATTAACAATCTCATCTGGCAACTTCTTAATGGAAATTTAACTCAGATACCATGAAAGTAAGCATTTTAATGTAGATACCAAATCATCGGGGACTGTTATGTCAGCATTCTCATGTGTATTCTTGTTGCTAAGAAAAAGCATTGTCCGCAAGCCCTTTGTCGCTCTGAAGACATCAAATCCAACTGATTTAAACGTGTTAACTAACACAGACAAGTGTCGAACTTTGTCAGCATTGGTCAATTTTTCACCCTCCAGTGAGCAACAGATTTCCCCTGCTACAGATTTCGCCAGGTCATGAATCAAGTCGTGCATTACAAATTTCGAAGAATCAGTTTTGGATTTCTAAAAGAAGGATCTCAACCACAAATCATCAAAATATTCAGATGTAACCTTTTCCAAATTTTGCTTTCCCTTGGACTGAACAAAGCCCTCTGCCATCCATAGCAAGACTAAATTCTCCTTGTCAAAATTGTAATCCTTT
>CAODLS011460553.1:0-13430 GCA_948243855.1 Flueggea neowawraea | reverse complement strand
CTCTGACATTGCCAACATTTCCAGGTGATTGGGTTGGATATGCAAGCTTTGGGTTGTACTTTTTCATTGTTTCAGATGATGGGAGAACCCCTCCCCAGTACCCGGCTAAAGCATGCCACATATAAACATATCTGCATTATTAAAAATATGATATATGCTTAAAAATACTAAAAAACCTGAAAAATATCTGAATCAACAAACTTATATGATATCAAAGCTTACTTCACTCCATAATTCTCTTTTATATTATCTATGAAGTCATGGAGATTGGTGCAGGTGCCGTCTGAGCCTGAAATTTTGAACTTCTTGTTCTCTTTGATGTCCAGTAATCTAGTAGCAAACCTGTTTGGATTCACATAAATGGAGATGAATATACATGGACAAGCTGTACATAAAGTAGAATAGAACTAATCAATCACATTCCAAACTGATACATACTGTGGCCCCTCATCAAGTGGTTCACCATCTTTCAAAAACTCGTTTACTGTCTCTTGCCATCCATCATCAATAACAAGAAATTTTGGAGAAAAACCACCTTCCAAGAACCTATACGAAAAAGTAACGCACAAAAGGTTAGTTTCTTTTAACGGGCTGGTGTACATTTCATTGCAGACAGACTCTTGAAGCTTTTTTTGTCATATCCTTGGAGACCCTCTTTGATTCCTTGTGGATCTACTTCAGTGTAAAACGCATCCCAAGTGCACCATCCGAACCAGTCTAAATGTTTCGGGAGCTGCCATCAAATAACTTTAGATTAATCAACTATGATGAAATTATCTTTTCGGCATCGCCAACAGAGCTATTCATCTAACTAGACTCTTCAGATTTTCCTACCTTCTTATTTTCAATGTGGCAGAATGTCCCCTTGTGCTCTGCCAGTATCCTAAACCAATGAGAGCATAGCAATGGAGCACAATTCAGCATTTGTTAATGAAGATTAATGATGAAAGCAAACACTCACAGTGATCATAAAAAGAAACGTACTTGACAGAATTCTTGATAAGCTGAAAAGGATTGTCTCATGAGTTTATAAATACCGCCTCCTATGATTCACTGGTTTGCACACTAGCATCTCCTAGAAAGATCAAAACAAAGAATTTAATAAACATGTCACAAAAACAACACAAACTAACATAAAGGAAAACAAGACAAAATGTAAGAATGTGGAACTGACAACTTTCAATGCAGAACTGGAGTTCATTCTCAGAATTTCCTTGCAAACTGGTCCGAAATTGTCCATCCAACTCAGGCAACAATAGAACGTAGAAAGTGTTACCTCTCAATGTCTCAGAAAAAACTTCAACAGTTAGAGCAGATTCCTCAGCCACTTCCAGTAAAAGCATTTGAGTTTCCAAGGAGACTTCACTTCCGGATTTCCCTACCCGAGGTGTCATCCACCATATTTTCGCGCGAAAGACGCACAAAAACCGGTATCTCCTGCAATGCTCATACAAAATTCAAGTCAAAATTATCCCGCATATTTTACAGGCACTATCACAAGAAGTGTAACACCCATACCCTTATAGCATATATTCACATAACTCTATAACACATATCAATTTAAGCATAATAATACTAAAGAAATAGCAACAAATTCAATATGCCAATATCAATACATTAATAATATTAGAGTTACACAACTTTATCAAGACAACTTTATCAACTAGATACAAAATATGATGAGCTATAGAGATATCATCCTTAACACCCTATATGCACATGTGTGATGGAGAGAGAGAGTGATCGCGGCATTCCGACATCTGTCACGTACGTGTATCTACAACTCTGAAAACTGGCTCAAATCTAATTTCCGATACTTGAGAAAAACATTGCGCTTTATATGAATCACAATTCAATAAAAAATCCAACAAATAACAAACAATATATAATCAGATATTATATATATACAAACAACTCGATATAACATAAGTAAAACATATACGTTCAAGATATCAATAAGAATGCAATGATGTTCCATTTATTCGGTAATGGTCCAATATGTCAAGTATAGCCCCGAGTTTCCAATATAATAAATCTCAAAGATCTTTCAAATACCAATAGAATTGACCTGAAGGTCTGATCAAATAAATCAAATAAATCGCGGGCCAGCCCAATATTGTAGAATGGATTCTAGAGGTAGCTCATATGAGTTTTAGCTGCGTATAGCACTTAGCTATATCTACTTTCTTATATAACCAATATTTCCAATAGAATTGCATATACCTAAACAAATAAGCCATACCATTCATTTACGTCATATGTATTCAGATGCAGCACTTATAAACAATATAGCCCAACATGATTTTCCGATAACTCATACAGGTGTTCAACTCATAGACATCAATACTTCAACATATCAGATGATATTTCATCAAAATCTCATATCAGCTAATAACATATGCAATATAATATACAATATACGATATAGCACCAATAGCACACAAGGGTTCACTCACTGTACAAATACACGTTCCAGATTCCTAGCTTGCCTCCGTAATATCTCCGAAATGTTGTTCACCTAATACATATAAGCACATGATTCCTTTCAATATTGAATGCGTGTATGTGCAACTATATGGATGCAATGTGCAATGATACATGCTCTGATTTGGACACTTCCTATATGCTTTTATAATATATTTGGAATGATTCAGTACATTATCATTAGTTTAAACCCCTAATAGGCGTACTTTACTCAGTAGCAACTGTTGTGGTAAAAATCTAGCCTATATAGGCATTATGCCGATTTTCATTATGTTATTCCGTCGACAACCAAATGAACTCATATCATTCTCAAATTTTAAACACATATACTACACATATAAGGGACTGTTTATACCAAAAATAAGACCCTAAATCCTTCAAATGGACTTTACACACATATTCTGCCGTATTTATGCTAATTTAGCTACTTACGATTATACTCATATATGGCACCTGAAATTTTATATACATATTATTTACATATATATAAACAAGTTTCATGTTTTAACTTTAACCAATTCCATTTCTAAATGCCTCAAAACAGAAGCACAAGTATAACCTGAAATCTAAATACTAACAACCTCATCTATCAGTTCATATGTCTATATGTTTAAATCGTATTCTAATTAATAACAGACCTATAAATACATGTTCTAATACATAATAAACATGTAGGAATGAAGAGAAACATTTACCACACTCCTATGATGTAGATGGTGCAAGAATCCAGAAATCAAGATGCTTAGCAAATATGTTTTTCCTCACTTTCCTCTGCCTTTTCTCTCAATTCAGAGATCATAAAATGTAGCTAATGTGACCTAGAAGCTTAAACTTAGTTTTCTAAGCTTTAGATGACAACTGGTTAGATGGCACCATCTAAGCACTAGGTGGCACAACCTGATTTCACCCCATTTCACCTCCTAACACCTGTTCTGCTACTCTTGACCCCTAGCATTGATAAATTGCTCAGAATATGCATGGCTATTCACTTTAAAAAAATATTTGTACTACCATCCCTCTAAATTTACGAAACAACCTATTAAGTCCTCTTTTAATGATAACTTCATTTATGAACCCTTTATTACTCTCGTAAGCCCCTCTAAAATATTCTATTACCACTTAGACCATGTAATTATAACATACACAATACCAGATAAAGCAACTATGCATGTTATATGCGATGCATGCTCGTATATATAAAATGTTGGTTACGGTCGTGACAAGAAGAATGTGCAAGAAACTCACTCAAGAATCCCAAGGCTAAAGACATGGCAAGAGCTAGGAGTTGCTGAAGTTGCACCCACAAAGGCTGACTCAGAACCTCCCAGGGAAACAACAATGTTATTCGGAACTCCCGTCAGCAACACCCTGCCTCTGACCCTGAGACAGCCATCTTTGATGGTCGGAGTTGCTGTTACAGTAATTGCAATGCTTGGACCAAGATGAGGCTGTGTAAAAGATTTGTTTGTGTCGAAATGAGAGCAAAGTTTGACGGGAAGAAGCTTAGAAGCGTTTGCAATTAATGCGTGGATGTATGAGCCAATTAAAGGTTTTTATATTTGTGTTCTGATGAAAACAACAAACAGCTAGATTACAAGCAGTAGACGCACGTTTTTGGATTTTGATGTCTCCAATAAAAGAAAACTGGTTCCACCACATGTTCACATTGATGGTCACGTAAGATTTGGGAATCAGAAAGAACTTTCCAGATTTTCATGCAACTTGGAAAGAACAACTCTAATTTTCATCCTTATCATAAAAAAATCCATTAATAAAATTAAGTTAAACAATTTATCAGAAACAATTTTATAATTTGACGGAAATAATTTTATAATGTGTCATTTGTCTATACAAAGTTCATGGTGAAGGAAAACTGAAAAACTGGTCAATAAATTACAGCCTTTAACAGTATCATTTGCAAAATGGTTGGTTGAACAAGCCAAAGGAAACCTTGATTCAGCACCTTCCTCTAGCCTTAGTGGTGTTGCTGCGGTGGCAAGTTTTGACTTTCGTCAAACTCAGTTATGGCTATTCGAACATTTCATTGTGACGAAATCTCACATGATTACGCATGGCAGGATATGTTAGCGCTCGTTGCCCCCTCTCCTCCTCTTCTATGTAGAACAAGGAAAAAGGAGAGAAAAAAAAAGTAAGAAAGGATCAAGTTGACGTGGAGACCTCGAAACTGATTGAGATATGTGAGGCCAAACTGACGTGGCAACAACTAGGATCTGAGTCATAACATGGTTTTGACTACATCTATTGTGAACAGCTTTTCATGTCCAACCCAAATTACCTGGCCAAGCACCGAACCGGGAGACAAGAGACAATTTGCAATGCCACGTGGATATTATTTCTCAAGACAAATCTCGTGTCGTGTTAAGGTAAGGTCAATACACGCTTATTAGAGCCGTGATTGATCTGTTTGTTCATTATGAAATCATGACAGACCTAATTTAATTTACATTTTGGTGTGACATGCTTGTTTTTGGTCTGTTAGATTAATTTATCAAATTTATTGTTGTTTTTTATGATAAATAATTTGATTCTCAATAAGAGACTATAATATATTGAAATAATTTAACATGTTACATATTTTCATAGCAAATATTATATTATATTTTTGGAAAATATTTTGTCTCTATTTTTATTTGTCATATAATCGATAATATAAAAAAGAACTCAATGTCACAAAATAAATCAAGGTGGATGAAAACATAGAGAAAAAGAGTTGAGAAAAGATTTTATATATTTTATTACTTTTATAGAGTCAGATAAAATCTCTAAAGAAGAATTCTGGAAAAATAAGGTAAGAGAATTGGAATTTGGAAGAAAGTGTAAGGCACGGAGAGACTTGAGGCAACTCCAAAGTTTGAGGAAGTTACGCTTTGCATACAATTTTCAAATTAATCTTCAATAATTTTATTGTTATAGCATTTTGTCCTTATGGATTTTTTTTTGTTGATCTTTGGGTTTTTCGCTTATATTTTTCCATGTGTGTGTTTTTAAGTGTGCAGTAATTTTTCTCAGTCTAGTTCAAGTTTTTTTTCTTAGAATATCTTCATGAATTTGATATTGTTTATTTTCACATTTGTTGCAATGATTCGCTTTTGTTTTTTAATCTATTATGTTGGTGTTTCTTACTTGTGAAGATTCTTTTTGGAAGAAAGCATCGTGTTTATTAGTCGTTATGATATGTATAGTCCCAAGATGTTGTTCAAAATTTTTTTGTGGTGGGTTTATAATTAATTTTTTGTTGTTCTAACCCTGTTTATCTAAGACCTTCTAATACTTTTGCCTTATTTCTCTATTTATTTAAGTCCTTTTAAATCAAAGTTAGGTTTTGACAAATTGTCTGTTTTTTTTTTTTGTGTTTGATAATCAGTTTATTTTATTAGATTTTTATGAATTAAAGTTAAGGAATAATAGATTTAAACAAAATAGAAGGATTCTATATAAATGCTTGTATCCGTTGTTGTTTTTTTGGTAGTTTTTGATTTTAGATCTGTTGAAAATGTCCTACTCTTTCCTAGTTGAATATTTGATGATCTTTTCTAGAATACCATTATTCCAACTTGAAATTTCTAGGATTCTCTAGCTGTTTTCCGTAAAAACATGTCAGCCAAGACTATAAACTCGTTGAATACATTAGTGTAGTGTGCGTGAGGTCTCGATTCTTGTTTGTTTTTAATGCAGGTTTTTTTCAGTTAAAATTGATGTGGATATTAATTATTTATAAAGAAGATAAAAGATTCTCCGGTTGTGTTTGGCGGCACCGAATTTCAATGTATTAAATTTTGTGTTAACCGTATAAGAGACCAACACCTGAGCCGTCTACCATAAACATGGTTTTCACTTTAGCATAAGTTCGAATTTTGTAATTTGGACATTCATTTGAAATTTTGTCCAGTCCCAAAGTTTTGCACTGGGTTACTGGGGAAAACAAAAGCTTTAAACTGGGTCAAAACATTTCGAAATCGAACTTCAGAATTGAGATTAAGGGTGGGCTTCATGCTTCACGACTAACCCATGAACTTTTCCAGCTTTTCCTTTCCTCTTTTGCTAGATTCAATCCCACTCCTATCCATAGAATAAAACCTGTTGATCGTTATATGGATTGCAGAAATACATTGTTGAAGTATATAACATAGTTTAAAAGATAAATACATTAACATGTTTTTTTATAATTAATATGCTTAAATAATAAATATGTATTTTTAATAAACTGCAACTAAATACACCAATTTGGTCTTTGGAACTTCAACGTCAATTGCATAAACGTAACATATAACAATTTGAGGAAATTATATGGTATATGGTAAAAGTTGAAGATATTATATATATTTTTATATTTTCTGTATATTTAAAAATATTTTATTTAATTATTTTTTTATAAGATGATAAATCGCCTGATTCTTATTTAGACCTGATGAAATCGTGATTTTAAGTTCTCAACGATTATTGATAAAGATATATGAAAAATTAATATCAATTGAACAAAAAAAAAAATTTGATATTTTTTTAATGAAACTATCCCTTTAAATATTATTAATTGTCCTCATTTGTAGTGAAAAAATATTATAGTTACAAAAATTAAACTTATCAAAATACAATAATCTAAAAAGTTCCTCCAAAAAATGAATAAAATCATGTATGCCAAAAAATTAAAAAATACATTTTTCGCAATCCAATCCACGCAACAATTATTAGTCCCGGAAACATGACACAGAATGGACTGCCTAATTGTCAAAAGATGTCTGATACGAATCACAAAAGCTTAGTGAAGGCCAGACCAGTGAGTGATCCCTTGCAAATAGAGAAAACAACTAAAAATTAATGTTATTTTTAAAAAATAATATCTAAGTTTGTAAGTATTGATAATATCATCTTATATTTATCACATATAAAAAATGTCATTTTTTATAAACCCGCAAGATATTGCCTTTTTTGCGAGAAATTGACTTTTCGTGAGAAATTGACTTTTTCTTGATCAATTGATTTTTTTTGAAAAAAAATATTTTTAATCAAGATTGTATTTTTTGGTTCATAATGGTTCACAAAATAGTATATATTATCATAAACTATTTTAAATGGTTCACAAATAGAGTATACAATTCATATTTTTAAAAAATATAAATAATTTTTTAATTATTTTTAGAAATTTTAAATGATTTTTTTTCAATTTTTTTTTCAGAGTCAATTTTGACGTTCACAATGGTTCACAAAAATAGTGTACATTATATTATACACTATTGTGAACCATTTTAAAAGGTTCACAAATAGAGCACACATTTCATATTTTTTAATTCTAAATATTTTTTAAAATTATGGCGTTCACAATGGTTCACAAAATAGTGTACATTATATTGCACATTATTGTGCAGCATTGTGAACGATTTTAAACAGCTCACAACGATTCCCAACAGTAAAAAAACTTAGAAAATAATTAAAAAACTGAAAACCCTAACAGCATGTATTTTCGTAAATATAATAAAATGGCAGTTGCTACAGTTTTTGCAACCCTAGCACTGCCACCAAACACTAGCCACCAACCGGCCTCTCCCGTCCCCACCAACAGTCGTTCCTCCCGTTGCGACGAGACTATCGCTGAGGGGAGAAGTTCAGATCGCGCCAACGACGAGATGACGCGGTGATGAGGCGACCAGAAGGACCAGACGACGGGCTATAGGCGGAGGGCTAGGTTTCTGCGACAGACGAAGCAACAGACAAAGGAAGGAGGATGTCGAGACGCGATCGAATGAGGCAGAAGAAGGAGGAGGAGCGACTGAAAACCCTAACAACAGTGGCAGACAAAGGAGGAAGAGCGATTGAGGGGAGAGAGAGAGAGACGAGAAAAATGGGAGGAGAAAGGAGGGGGAGCAACTATGACGCTAGGGGGAGAGCTTCGGGACAGAAGTGTGGGAGAGGAGAGGAGAGAGAAAGAGGAGAGAGGAAAGAAAGAGAAATTTAGGAGAGAAAGCAATTTGAAAAAATAAAACGAAAAATAGAATTTATATGAAAATTAATATGCCATTTTTTAAATTTAATTTAAAAAATTTGACTGACATTCTTAAAAAAAACATAAAACTTGCTATTTTTGTGGAACTAAAACATGAAACGACATCTTTAAAATTATGACAAAAAAAAATGAAAACCTGTGTAATTAGCACTTACAACTATCCACGGTAATCCTAGAATCCGAGTAAACTACATCACCGTTCCAAGATTTATCCAAGATCAAATAAAGCCCACTAAGGATGGCATTCAAATCAGTCATATGAGGATACATAAAACCAGGATGAATAGTACGTTTTTGGATGGCAAAATAATTTGATATTTTAAGAGGCTTATCCTTAAATTCAGTTAAAAAAAAGAGGCTTATCATTAAAAATAAGTAATAAAAAAATTATTTAGGAATAATTTATTCCAAATCAGAATTTGGCCTCATTGTTATAAAAGTGGACCATTTTGTCCTCTTTCTAAATGATAGCTACACATGATTAAGTGAACGAAAGTCACATGTAGACATCTCGATAGTGTTTTTTTTTTCAGTATATTTCAATTCTATATGAAGTATAGTTTTCTCTAAAAAAACAAACATCATCCGTTAAAATACAAGACATAGAAAGTGGTCTATATTTATAACTACGGATTATATCATTGAGATTTGTGAAGTTTTTTTTTTCGTCTAAAATGTATCTGACGACGTTAAAATTAAAACTGAACTTTTTATCCAAAATCAATTTATCAAAATGTTGGTATACCAATAGTGGACACGAGTTTGGTGCTCTAAACATTTGGAGATGGCTACAAAAATTTCTGGGGAAACAATCAGCATCAGAAAAAGAAAACCTCAAAAGACAAAAGAACATATATAGACAAAAATTAGCGACCGGTCAAATCTTAAGAGAACCTACTATTCCCCTCCTCATCACCTTTTGATTTTCAGTTGAAACAGAAACAGAAACAGAAACCAACTGGACTCGACTTTTATCTGTGCTTCCACAATATTCTCCCCCATTTTTTTAATTAATTCACCTCACCTCACCTCACCTCACCTCACCTTATCCATTACCACATTATGCATCTTTCGTATGCAGCCAAATTCTGTGAACTCTTTCATTTATGAAGATTAATTTTTAGTGCTTTCTACATTTCAGTGTCACTTTATACTTCATTTAATTGTATTCTTATAAAAGTTCGTTCACGATTTGGCTTGATAATAAATAAATCGAGTTTGAACAAAATTTTAAGCTCGTTTTAATAAACGAGCCGAGTTTGAATACTCAAAAGTCCGTTTGTAGGCTCGTGATCAAACTCGTTTGTAGGCTCATATATATATATATGTGTGTGTGTTAAACTAAATTATAAAAAATATGTTTATATTTGAAATAGTATTTAATATTTAGGTCACATCAATAAAAGTTTAAACTTACACTAATTGACCGTGTCTATAAAAGTCTAAGCATGCTCACATAAGATAATCTAATATTAGATTGACCTTATGAAACAAATTAAAACTTCTAATAGTTTTTAATTCAATTACATGCTTAATATGATTTTATTTAATTAACCTAAATTTGATTATATTATTTTAAAAGTTATTTCCAAAGCTGAACTAGCAAATCTCATTTACAAATTTATTTGAGTATTTGTTGAGCCGAGTTTGAAAAGTTTGCGAACAAGATCGTGAGCTAGCAAGCCTTGTAACAAGCCAAATTTGAACAAAATTTTGAACTCAAACTCGATAAATTTTATACGAGCTGAGTTTAAACACTCCAAAATTCAGTTAAGCTTCGCTCGAACAACCACTATGTTAAACAGTACCAGACCAATGAACACCTTTTGACAACTTCGTACGTAAATTTACATGCATAAATTCTTTTGATTTTTAACCCATAAATATCACATGTGCATTGTTCTATGGAGTGTTTGACCGTATGCACATCATAAAAAATATATATGAATTCCTAAAAAAAAAAAGTTCAAGAGATATTCTTTAAAATTTTTCCATTTATTTTTTTAATTTTGATGTAATTTATATTTTTTAAAAATATTTGTTTTGTATAATTAATGTAATTAATATTTATTAGAAACATTAACTTTGTTTTCATTATGTATAAATTTATTAAATAATTAAAGTGAGTTAAGTTTTTTAATAATATATTATTAAAAAATAATTTAAATACTAATTATAGAATTTCAAGATACATATGAATACAGTAATTTTTTAATTTTCAATTTTACAGCAATTTGTAGTTTTAGATAATTATTTTTAAATAATATAAATAATATATGTTTAAGTCCTTAAAGGATACAATTACGCTAAAACAAAAAGAAAATACTACATTGTTATTGTTAGTAGATCTATTAAAGTGTAAAGATTTATTATTATTTTTGGCAAACAAACATTTATTATTTTTATTTGATAATGCCTAATATAGCTAAAATTATTAAGAAATTGGTTCATTTTCAAATATTTTCCATTCAATTATTTAGTGTAACGATAAACTAATTACGAATTGGTCATTGTACTTGTATGGCGGTTTAATTAATTTTGGTAGCATGCACAAGTAATTAGCTACTTACGATTATAAGAATGCATTAAAAATATTAAAATCCGATTTTTTTTATTAATAAACTTATAATTTATTGATATTAAGAGTGTCAACTCTAATATTAAGTAATCATGAAATAAACCGATTCTTCTTATAATAAAAACGCTAATTAATTGTACATGAAGACTCAATTATTGTAGATTTGCGAAGTGAAAGCACACAGGTAACTTTCTTATGGCAACACATGCAGACAGATGAAGTTTTGATATCCGAATATATTGCCGTTGCATCGCTGTTGCTTCAGCTAGAGAGGCTAGAGCAACAAGGAACTATACAAACTTTGAGGTATATATATGTTGAAAAAAGTGGTCCGTTCATAACGAGTGAAGTGAATTCAGTAAGTTGAGGTGTAAACTAAGACCGTAGACCGAGACCAATTGGAAAACTCACTTGAGGAGAAGCAAACTCGGTTAGTCAAGGTGTGAACCGGGACGATGAACCGAAACCAATTGGTAAGCCCAATTGAGTTAGGAATAAAAATGGGTCCGTAAGGCCTACGAGCCCATTTGGAGGCTATATAAAGGAGTCTTCCTCCTTCATTTCCGACATTCACTCCAACACACACAAATGAGAGAGAGTTCTCAACCGAGAGAGAGCAAGGTTCGGCCTCCTGTCCGGAGTCCTGCACAGATCACGTGTAGCATCTAGACTGCGAAACAGCCGGGCATTTTCGTTGACATTTCAACCGTGGTTTGCTTGCAAGACCAACATAGAACTGGTCCTGCTCCACTGCTTGCTTCCACTGGAATCGAGGTTAGTAAGTCGAACCTATTTATTATACTGTTTATTAGTTAATCGGTATGCGATTCCTTCATTGGTATCAGAGCCAACACAAGTTTTTCGATTATGTTTCGAAAATATTGCTGGTCTCTGTCTAGAATGCCTACTGTGATTTTTTGGTATTCGACTTTCCGTCTCGAACGTCATTTTCTGAAAATTAGAATTTTGAAATTTTGACAAAAGATTTGAGATCAACGACCTCAAAAACATTATCTGCCAAAATTTCATTGCGAAATTCCATCGGAAATGTCATCAAATGGACGAAAACCCGATCAAAAAATACTGAGTGAGACAGCACAAATGAATTTGTTAATCTGATCTGAAATGATGACGTGACATGTTTCTATTGGTTGCACACTGATCACTCAGATCGTGACACGTGGCAAAGGTAGAAGGATAAAGAAAGATCCAGATAGAACACTCGGACCAATCAAATATCGACGTGGCGGTCGATCAAGATAGTCAAAGTTGACGGCTCACCATGTGGACCAATCAACGTCGGTGACACATGGCATGCTGACTGGTCCGACAAGTCATCACATGGACCCATTGATATGGTGACACATGGCGTAGTGGTCACGTGGCGCACATGTTGGTTATAGTGGACCAATTAGAAATTGACACGTGGCTTTACGGTTGTGAGACACCTGGTTCCACGCGACAACGACACGTGGCAAAATTTCAGATGCCGAGTGTGTATGGCACGCGCTGGCGCGTGTAAGCTCATAATTCCTTCCACGTGGCGCTTTCTGGCTTGTGACACGTGTCTCGACCACCATTTTTCTTAATTTTTTCTGTAGAAATACAATTTGAATTTTTGTAGAATTTTTGGTATATTTTTCACAATTTTTTGAGTTTTTAAACTATTTTTTCCAATTTATTGGTGTATAAATAATGCTCAAAATTGTGAGAAATTGCATTTTTCTGTCAAGAATTCTTTTGAAAATTTGTTTTCAAAATTATTATTTTTAAAACGTGCAAATGTGGTTCTTATTTAGATAATTGAAATTAGATTTCAATTATTTGGGAAATACGCGAGTACGTATATACCTGTTTTATTTGTAATTTATTACAAATATACAAATGAGGTAAAACCACGTTGCATTCCAAAAGAGAGTATTTTTTGGACGGTGGTGGTCGGAAAGGAGATTTTATTGTGCATTAAGTGTACAATGGTGATGAAAGTTTACTTACTTCATAAAAGATTATGATACTCATCACCGGTATTGGTCTATACTAGAATTTCATGAAAGTATGATTCCCTAAGTGTTGAGGAAAGACACTTAGAGATTCTAGTTGTTAAGAATGTTTTGAAATTGGTATGTCCAATATCACCATAATTGCAGAAAGAGAAATCGTGAGAAGTGGGAGATCCACTTTAATGTCCTATGATTTATAGGATTTTTGATAAGTTGGCACAGTCACTTATGAATTCTATTTTAATACTTTGAAAAATGTCCATTATGTATCCAATTGGCGGGCATAATTTTACTATTATATTTGTGTAGTATTATTCTTTGGGGATATTAGCATTATTTGTGTGTTAAT
>CAODLS011460548.1:0-30535 GCA_948243855.1 Flueggea neowawraea | reverse complement strand
GCTATTATACAAGAAGGGTTAATAGGTGGTTTCTCAAACACATTAGGGTAGTTGTACAAATAATTTAAATTTGGTTCCTGCTTTTTTTGGCCTGTTTAAGTGTCAAAACATAATAATGGAGTTGATAAGAACAAGAAATGTGGAACCCCCCTAATTGGAGCTCTTAAGCATGTTGCCACCTCGTGCTTAGGATAAACTTGATAAAATCTGATGTTAAGCAGGTAGGACTCATTTGTTTCATGCTCAACTCTTATAATAGAGAGAAAACAGAAGGGAAAAGGGAGAGAAAAGAGAAAGAGAACAGATTTGCTTAGTAATTTCGTTTGGAAACCTAGAATTCGTGGAGTTTGCATCTACTGCATCTTAGGAATAAAGTAAGTTATTCTCTTGATGCTTATATGTTTAATATGCATTGCAACATGTAATTATAGGTCTGAATGTCTAACAAATATATTGTATCACGAATTGAACATAAATATGTATGAACTGAAATATGGGTCTGTTTGCATCTAGAATTTAGTTTGTATCACAACTTTGTTTTGAGTCATTTAGAGGTGGATGTAGTCAAAGTGTAAAACAAGAAAGTTGTTTATTTATGTGTCTAGTATATATCTGTAAAGTTTCAAATGCTAATTATGACTATAACGGACTGTGGATGTGAATTAGTGTAAACAGGTCTAATCTGGCGGAAGCTGTAGTATGATATTGTGCGTAGACCTTATTTGCATGATGTAAAGTCTAATTTTTGGTAAATGTAAACCCTTATATGTGGCTGAAATTTGAGAATAAAATGAGTTCGTTGGGCTGTCAATGGGAGAGGAAAATGCAAACTGGCCATAATGCGTGAATAGGCTTGTTTACACTCCGTCAACTATCATTGAATATTAGACACCTATAGTGGTCTGAAACATATGAGAGTGTCTTAATTCATACTGAATTGCATGCATAAGTATATATTAGAATTGTCAACATTGGAATATGCATCATTCGAGCATCGCATGCATAAATTTGTATATATGCATTATGTATTGATAGGAAATTATGTGGTTATGTGTATTGTGCAAAATTTTTCCCAGGTATGAGCAATTAGCTTTTGAGCCGATTTGCAGGCTTGTAGATAGACCAACGCGACAGAGGTTGGGATGCCGCGATCACTCTCTCTCCATCAAACATGTGCATATAAGGTGTTAGAGGATGAGATCTTAATGGCTCGTCATATTTTGTACCAAGTCTGCTAGACTTGACTTGTACTATATGATGTATATTACATGTTGACGAATTTTGTTAGTTCTATCGTATTTGTGTTGATAGCTTATACTTGCTGTAATCTCGTTCATATATATGCAAGTGCTATTATATGTTATAGAGTTATGTGAATATATGTAATATAGGTATGGGTGTTACAATGTATACACACAATAGTCATTGGTTTAATCTATACAAATCATCACTCATTCATCGCAATTTTCAACTCTAGTCACCCCATATCATGGTTTATACATTAACTCGAAGTTGTTGTCATCTATAGTTACCAAACTCATTAGCTAAATTTCCTCTAACATATTATACTCAGATCATTCATTACGTGTGAGCATGTACTAATCCAAAAATCTAGTCATCCGAAGCTACTATTGTTATCAATTAATTCCTCGAACTTATCGTACCTAAGTTATCATCAAACTCTCTGATTCTCCGATAATATTGCTACATCACTTACTCCGATGTCATATACCTCAATCCAATCTCACTAATCAACCCCCAAAGAATCATTCATCATTATAAATCACTCCTTTCTTATTCCTCGAATTCTCCAAAATATCCAAACGTCATCAATGCAGACAATAGCAACCAATGCCCAACTGATGGTATCTCGACCTCACGCCAAGTTTAATGAATCACTGTTCTCACTACAGATAATTAAATCATCTACTCTCAGGAGTACACTTTCAAATTCGCGCACCACTGAATCAATTGAGATCTCACCACTTAAAGATGCAGAATCTCCAACGAATCTCTCTAACAATATGTACTACCGACCCAGAGCATCTAACGAAGGTTAATGCAACAGACATAAAATATGACACTAGAATCGAATGAAATATATAAGAGTTCAAGTATGCGAACATATCATACAATGATGGTGACTCACAATGTTGGTCCATATCTATGACCATAACAAACAAAAAATGCACACGTGCAGATATCAAAATGTTGGCATCTAAGTATCTCTACAAACAACAGACAAGCGGAATAGATATGCAAATGTAAAAATGCAGATGATTGCCACAATATCAACAAAATACTCCTAAGTGTATATAGAAGCAAATACTCAAAGAGTTATGTAGAGACAACTTAGACTAACTTGATCAAGAATACCTAAGCTCCACAACCAACCCACACAACATAGAACCTAACACTCTGATACCACCTTTGTCACGACCTATTTTCGGACCATGATCGGCGTACGAGGAGAACCAAACAAGAGACCTAACCCATCTCGTACAAGCCTCGGAGAACATAATAAATACCCAAATAATATTTATCATAAGCCGTCTTATTAGTCATATTAAAATAGTTTAACAAATAATAATAATAATAATAGTAATCCCAAGTGATAATAAAAATATACTCTTGTTACCAAAATACTGGATAAATAATTATAAATAAAAACAATTTAACCATTTAATTATCAAATACAGAACCATAACCCACCACCCAGTGTGGAGCATCTAATGTAATAGAAACTCAGGCCTGGATGATGGTGTAATATCCAGCCCATTTTGGTCAGGAATCTTGTAGATTTCCAACTGAATCAGATTTGATCTTGAAGATAATCAGACGTAATTGTCGAGGATTAGGTGTTATCGAACATCGAGCGAAGTTTGATGCATGTGGGGAAACGTGAAATGAAGAGTATGTGATGAGAGAGTGAACAACAAATGTAGTATGTTGTGGAAGACGTACGTTATCTAGAAAAGAAGCATAACGTATGTTGTAGAGGTGTGACGTACGTTATCTGGGACGAGGATGATCAACGTACATTGGCTGAGAACGACGTACGTTGAGAGGTGCTTTATTCGAAACCCATAGCTACTGGAAGCATCACCACGTACGTTATTGGGTCACAACGTATGTTGTGCATCACCACAACGTACATTGCCACTATATACGATGTACGTTGACTTTGATCTGCAGTGCTTAAAATACCTGAAACTCGTCATTTCCGTCATTTCTCTCAAAATTTTCACTCCAAACTCTCTCAACTCATCTAGGATTCTTCCACATTGCTTCCCCAACGTCCCTAATCCACTTCTAAGGTAAGATTTACTTCTTTTCTTCCATTTAAACTTAGTTTCAAGCATTGATTATTACATGCAAAAATCTATTCGAAATTCACTTTGGGTCCTGATTTCTGATGATTTTGAGTTGATGAATGTTAGAATAAGTTAGAGGGGACTTGTAGGAACGTGATTTAAGCTTTGAATCAAGTGATTTGGTGTGTTTTTGGCGAAACTAGGGTTACGTACGGGTTTTGTTATTTTGAGTAAAATCTATTGATTGTTTGTGAAATCTGACTTCAAATTTATGTTCGGAGGACGATTTTGAGTGGGAATGTATGTCTGATTTTATCGAGTAGCGAGCGGAATGCGATTTTGACGTTTTCGCAAATATTTTCCCGACGCTGCAGAATTAGGGCGTTTTTGCAAATAATTTTTTTTCGTAGTTACAATTGTGAATTTTAGAAAGTTTGAGGGTAGATTATGATTTTTGGGATCATAGGGACTGACTTGTAAATTTGCGAGTCCAAGATAAATTTGTGTTTTCTGAGAGTTCGGTGTATAATTTGGGGATTTTGACTTATGAATTGTGAGTCAATAATCCTAAGGTACCTCGGGAATAGATTCATTAATTGTCGAGTCTCTGGTACTAAAACGTAATTTTACATCGGTCGTGGACCAAACTGTAATTTTACGTAGGTTTTGAATTTTAACTCGAAAGTGATAGATTCACTTTCGGATTATATTTTGGACGACTTCAAGGGTCTTCATTTGCATTTTACATATCATGCATTTGGTATTGCCACAGTACCACATTGTGATATTTGTATTGTTATTGTGTATACAGCTTCCTATTCTTGCTAGTGAGATCAGCCACCAACGAGTAGGACTTGATTGGTGCTTTGGCTTGGATTGTCAGGTGAGTGAATAGCAGTTTCAGACACATTGGTGGTGTCTAGAACTCTATTTACTAGTTTTTGATGTGTTGGATATATATTTCAAAATGGACTAATCTAAGGATTGGTAAAGATATAAACTGGTTATTTGTGTAATTATCGGTTTTGGATTTGAAAGCGATATATATGTATTATATATCTTTGCTACGGTTTTAAATGCTGGATTGCATGATATGGATTTTGTACTATATGTTAGTACATTTTAGTTTTCGATATGGGGACACTTGTACTACGAGGCACGTAGCCTTTGGTATACCAATGTCTGATATAGCTCAGCTACTAGGGTTGTCAGTAGCCATGTTGCCCCGATCAGGCACATTATTTGTTATTGATAGAGGTGGGTCCTCATCACTATGGCTGATCCACAGATTTCGTGATATGTCGTGATATATGGCAGAGTTCATATCACGCTTGCTTAGTCTCATATCGCTTATATATGTTTTAACAAGAAAATGTTGATTTAAAATCTTAAATGATTTTAAACGCCTACGTGCATGTTGTTTTCCTTGTTTAAAAATGGTTTTGAAATGATTTTCGAAAGGCTATTATTGTATAGCGTGTATATATATACCTACGAGTATTGCTTGTGGTATTTGCGAACTGTTTTCAAACTAGACTCTGTGTGGCACGTATGAGGTGCTCTGGAGTGTTATTCCTCACTGGTTTTAACCACTGTTTTATTTCTATTTTTGGATGATTCTATTTTTCAGGTGCACAAATTTTGGTTTCGGCGTTCTTTTCGTATCTCGAACACCCGTGAGGAGATCTTTTGGTTAGTGATGTCTATTGTTCAGGCTTCATTGATTTTGTTAGAGCTCCTCACCAGATTACTGTAGGGTGTTGGATTGTATATATACTCTGATGTATTTATTTTATTTGATTTTTACCAGAGTATATTATTTGTGTATATTTTGGCATTTATGTATTGAGTTATATATATAAATGTTTTTACATAAATGTTTTGGAAATTAAATGTTTGGGTAGCACATCTGATCTTTGAGGCTTGTGCGAGATGGGTCGGGCTCCCATAGACGGTTCACCTCATACGCTGGTCATGGTCCCGGGAATGGGTCGTAACAGTAAGTCTTTATTACCAAAGCAAATATGGGCTTAGGGAGTAATGTAGACAACCCAAACAGGAGTAATACCCCCAAACCCCTAAGCAAATTATTCTTGTGATGACTACCAAGACTATGGTTGATCTGAAACATTGGTAGGCCAAAATACTCAAAAAGAATACTATGAAGATTACAATGGAGGCCACTAATTTCAAGAACAAATAGATCATATCTCTCAAGCAAATTATTCTTATGATAACCATCAAGACTATGGTTGGTCTGAAGAATTGGTAGACCAAAATACCCAAGAAGAATATCATAAAAATTATAAGGAAGCCCGCCAATTCCAAGAAGACTTTGAGGAGTACGAGCAGGAGAGTTATGATCCTTTAACCTCTCAAGAAAATAATCATTATGACCACTAAAACCATGGTTAGTTTGAGGCATCGGTTGGCCAAAATACTGAAAAGAATTGTATTATGAATTTTGTGCGAGGCCACCAATGTAGAAGCTAGTTTTATGAAAAAAATACAAAAGTTTAATGAAGAAAATATTAGGACAGTGGAACAAATTTCTCGGAAAAGGGACGAAGATGATAAAAAATCAAGGAAGTTTCGCCAAAACATGGACTACTTTTTGGCACGTTTAGAAGCTCGAAAAGCAAAACATGCAATTCCTCTAGAGGAAAACCCACCTAGAGCAAGAGACTCCAAATCTCCTATAAAGGTGGAAGAAAGAGAAAAAATTAGTGAGTACTCTATAGGGGACACCACCAAAACCCTAGGGGGTATTCTCTCATTTATTTGATTAAGGCTTATCTTTTTCGGGTTTTCTACCTTGTGTTCGCAGGAATGCTAAAAAACATAGGTCTCCTAGGGAGAACAAACTCTACCTTTCCTTTCACTGGTGATGACCCTATAAAGGAGAGCAACATTTCTTTTCATAAAGTCTGGCCAAATTTGAGACCGTTGGACGCACCACTAGTGATAGATTCGGGTTAGCCTACTGTGGGAGGTAAAAGAATGCTACCCTTTATCTTGAAAATGGTAGCATCTTAAATAAAAACTTTGAGTAAATCATAAGAAAGAAAACAAAAGAGAAAACACAAAATTGGAAATAAAAACAAAAGAGAGAATAAATGAAGTAGGCTTTTTGGCCACTGTAATTAATTTCAAATGAAGAGAACATGTTACCAACAAGCTATTTTGCTTAATGTTCATATCTACAACCCACACCAAAAAGAAAGAAAACATGAGGAAATATTAGAAATTGGCCTCAGGCCATTTCTCATTATTTCAAGAAATACATTGTCATACAGTCATAATTCCCGATCAACACCAATTTGTGGAAAGGAGACAAAGGCCTAAAGAAGCTAAAAATTAAAGTTCTCCTATACAAATTCTTCCATGGAAAACTGTGAAACCAGCCAAGGAGGAACCTGCAAATTTAAAAGCAAAGCGAGCCAAGGGATTGCAATTCCATGGTTCATCCAGGATTTATATATGCAAAGCAGCAAAGAACACATTTCAGGATCATGAATTTTTCTTATAAGCTTTGTGGCCACTAAAATTATCAAAAGGAAAAAACAAAATCAGATTAAAAGTAATCCAGGGACTAAACTCAATAATTTTTTTCTTTTGAATGTCTTCACCAGGTTTCGTCTGTGAGCTTAATTTTTTGGAAGTAGAGAGGAAATAATATGCTTATGGAAAATTTGGCGTACAAACATGAAGAACTGACACAACGAATGGAGTCAAGAGCCAGATTTGCAGCCAAATTTCTCACGGAGTAAACAGAAGGAAAGCAAAATCTCTTTAGAAATTCCGGTATCATTTCCTCTTATTGTTGGCCTATCCATTTGGTTCCAAATTCAACAAGAAGCATGTCATTCAACAGCAAGTAGATTAACAGAGCCATATTTCAATCAGTGAGCAAAATTGATTACTTTGGCATTCTTTAGTTTACAATTAATGCTAAACTTTAATTTTAGTTCATCTTTGAAGAAACAGGAGATGCTAAAATTGGATTGCCTAAAAAGGAATAAAAGTAGAAAAATTCAAAGCAGACTGAGATTACTCATAAAGAACAATCCTCTAGTCGGCGACATGAAACTTGACGAATGGCGTTGTTTTCCCCTATGACCGAGAAGACGAACGACGATGGGCTTCAGGTCCGGCGATGACGGTGGCTTACTCCAGCGGACAGTGGCTTATGGCATTCCTTCTTGGTGACTGATAGTGAATGACAACAACGTTGATAGCCCTTCTCTTTAGTGGCAAGACATGACTTCCTCTATCGGGCGTAGGTAGCGCGACTAATACCAACCAAACCAAAACAGTAGCGCTATGAGAAGAACTTACCATCTAATGAAACGCATTTTGGAAAAGCAGAGTGACAAAGCTAGTTGAGATAATCATTCAAAGATTTTTATTTTTATTTCCATTTTTCCGGCTGTAGTTGTTTGTTATTCAGTTGGATGTTCGTCGGTGTTCTTAGCATAAAAAGGGGGAAGATTGTTGCAGATATATTAGAGAGATATATGAGAGAAGGAAAATGGGTTGTATGGGTTTATGCAAAAAATTCCTTTATTATAATGAAAGATATCCTTCCTCTCTAATCTTTTCTTTCCTCTTTCTAAATTCTATGAGTTTGCATCAATTGGTGTCAGAGAACTCGATTCTCCATATGTGGGACGAATCATAGCTGAAGGAACCAGGTTCCAAGAGGTCCATCATGAACTTCTCGAGATGATGAAAGAGTTCGAACATAAGCAAGAGATCTGGCAAGTAGAAGCATAGGAGTGTTCATCAAAATGTTTTACACAGCTTAAGAACCTCGTTGGGGGTCTTAGTCTACAAAATCAGGAAGTCATGGCTCGCAAAGGATCTTGGGAAGGGGTACATCTTCCATAACAAGTTTTTTGAATGCACCTACTCATCCAACAGATGATTATGTTGGGCATTCAACTAAGGTTGAATTTCCTCGGTTTAATGGTATGGGTCTGGATGAGTGGTTATTGCCAGCGGAGTTTTTTTTTCAAAATGGATTGTACAACTCTAGAACTTAAAGTGTGAATTATTGCATTGTATTTGGAAGGCAAAGCCATACAATGGCATCAGGGGTATATGAAGGCAAATGGCATGGAAGCATATACGGATTGGTCGGAATATGCATCTGTTAATGTAAGCCCTAGCCCCAATTCATTGTATATGTACCTTTTATTTTGGAAATAAAAATATGAGGCATTAATTTTATCATTCATTTATTTTCTGTGCATATATGGTTGATAAAATGTTCATGAACTTCATAGTAGAACCTGGAAGTGATAAAGAAATTCATTCTAAACATCCTAGTCGATTATAACCACGTGAGTGGAAATAAGCTAAGACTAGTATGAGCTCTATGCGATGATCATGTTCTACGGGTCATGGATAGAGAATATCTATCAGAGTTCATAGATACAAGGTTTGGAACAAGGTATCTGAATTCGATTCGCTAATGAGAATATTGCATTGTGGCAAATCATTCTTATGTAATGCTTATATTTGAATCCTCAGACCTAAAATCACTATAGGGTTTTTGATGACTTATCATATACTTTGACATATGCCTAACGTGACTGTAACTGGTTGACAAGTATGGGTATGATTGGGCATGCAGAGAGTCTCGCAAAGAAACATGAGTGAAGTGATGGGATTGCCCCTCTTGTGAAGACAGAAGATGTCACCGACCACTTGATTGGTAGAGATTGAGTAGTGTGTGGCCACACCCAAATGAAATGATAAGAGACATCCTTTATTTGACATAATCAATCTTACCAAATAGTCAAAAATGATTCAGCAATAATTAAGGATGACTAGGTCAATGCCTTATGCTAATCAGGATATCGAGAGGCAAATGATCGTATAAGGTTGCATTAGGTCTTGTTAATGCCAATTAACATCTATTCAATTTGGGTAATCATAGTGTCTTGCTAGAGACCGCCTATGATTTATGGGCCCAAGGCTCATTGCCAACATTGAATAGACCTACAGGATTGCACATGGTCAAAAACTAAGTTAAAGGTAAAATCATTTTTTTCAATAGGCATTTATTTTATTGGATAAAATAATTTTGGGCCATATGAGGCCCACATGGAGCCCCACATTGGATGTGGATTTTGGTCTAGGCAAATATTTTATTACATGATTTAATGATCAAAATTAAAAGAAGAAAAGAGAGGAAGAGGTTGTGTTGAAAAAGGATTCTTAAAACTTAAATAAGTTTGGTCAAAATTGGACACTACATTTGATGATTTTTTGGCCGGTTTTTGTGATAATTTTTCAGTAGATATTGTTTGTTTTGAGTGCCTAAAAACACTCATCATTTGAGAATTTTAAGGTTTTTTATTGAAGCAAAAATTCGGTTAACAAAGGTGTGCAAAACCATGAATATTTTCAACACAACATTCTCTCCTCTTCTCTCCAATGTCCAACCTGTTTTGAGAAGAAAAACACAACTAAAAACCCTTCTTATTTTCTTCTAAAGTCTCTAAAACAAGTTTTGGTTATTGTCTAAAAGAAAGAGGCATCATTCTCTTTTCCAAAAACCAAAATCGAATGCCCTAGGTTTCATAGGACAAATTTTTGTTGTTGCTGGCACATCCCCTGTACCACATAGTTTTTGGGTGTGTGTGAATGTAGAGAGGAGTAGTGATTCGCAGTCCTTTTCATTGGCATTAGTGAGGTAGAAAGGTAACTTAACTTCAGTTTTGGTACGGGCTCTCTTGGTTTTAAACAATTCGGCACACATAGGTTGCAAGGAGAAGGTATAGAATTATGCATCCTTGTTTCTTTATTATTATGTTTTGATTATGTTTTTCGTGAGTGTATCTTGGCTAGATTTTGATGATAATTGTTTGCTTATGCTGTGCTAAACTTGTTTTAACATATATAGAAACCCAACAGGTGGAGGAAATTTTTCAATAACCTACAACTTGGCTTTATCAACCTCAATGCCTTTTGATTAAATGCGATGACCTAACTCAATCCCTTCACTGACCATGAAATGACATTTTCCACAATTTAGTAACAAGTTGGTTTCCTCACACCTTTGCAAAACTTTCTTTAAATTTGACAAACATACATCAAATGAAGAACCATAAACCGAGAAATCATCCATAAAAATTTCTATGGTATCTTCTAACATATCCAAAAAAACAGCCATCGTACACGTTTGAAAGGTGGCGGGTCCATTACACAACCCAAATGACATCATCCTATATGCGAAAGTACCAAAGGGACAAGTAAAAGTATTTTTCTCTTGATCCTTGGGTGCTATAGGAATTTGGTTATAACTGGAATAACCATCTAAAAAGTAATAAAAATCATGATCGGTTAGCCTTTGCAACATTTGATCAATGAAAGGTAAAGGAAAATGGTCTTTTCTAGTGGCGGTGTTCAATTTTCTATAATCAATTCACATACGCCACCCGGTAACAAGTCTTGTGGGGATCAACTCATTGTTTCAAATTTTCCACCACAGTAATTCCACCTTTCTTGGAACAACTTGTACTGGACTAACCCAACTACTATCAGAGATACTATACATAATAAATGCATCTAAAAGTTTAAGTACCTCTGCTCTTACCACTTCATTCATGTTGGGGTTAAGTCTCCTTTGATGTGTTGGAATTCGTGGCTAGCTTATGACATTCATAAGCAAAAAGTGCGGCAAAAATTAAAAAAAAATTAAGCCTTGAATTCCACCAAGGACCCATGCATATCAACATATACTATTAGGGCTAGTATATCTACCTTAGATCCAAAGCTGGAATGTCTGATCGTATGAGGTGTTGGTGTAGCTTTTAGTATTCAAAACTCGAACCATCCTTTTTCTCACATTGCCTGTTGTGAAAGTGTCTAGAGGTATCCACACAAATGAACCTTCTTCGGATTGGTGGAGTCTGCTAGCATCCTTTTAGAATCTCTATTCTAAAAGCTCACAAATAAGTTTTCTCTCTTTGTTTGTGGCTCTCACTAATTCGGCTTTGCCTTAAGAGGAATAGCAAGGACTGCACCCTATTTATAGGAATATGAGGATACCTAAATAGGTGCATAAAGGAATCAAAAATTCCACTCCTTGTCCTCTAAGAATTCGGCATCTTCCTTATTCCAGAATGAGTGTGCCGAATTCCTATCTAGGCATACTAGGGTTTGCCTTTCTTGTCCTGCAAGAATAAACACTCCTAATTAGTTATGCACTCCTAATTAGTTATGTGTGTGTACCGAAAATTCTCCTTGTCACACAAGGAAAGAGACTCCTAAAAAATAGGAGGAGTGGCATGTGCCGAATTTCTCCTATCTAATTAGATTAATTTGAGCCAAAATTATTCATGGGTTTCTTAATGTTATTGGGCTTTTAGTTACATGATACACTATCATTAAATAAATTACTCGCTTATTAAAAACATGTGGGCCCAAATTTATTATGTCACACATAATAATATGTCCACATCTTAATAAGATACAATTTATAAAAAAAGCTCATTACATTAATGAATTCATATCTTATATCATATTTAAGATGTAAATTACAAAAACCTGAATTATTATTGATTAATCAAATTAATCATCTTAATAATTCAATCACCACAAGAGAGATTATTAGTGAACCAATCCAATTCGTTCTTGTGTGTGACCCAATAGGTCCACTAAAAAATGGCAATGGGTCTTGTCCTAAACTTTTGGGCCCAAAGTCCATAAGAAGTATCTAGTAATACGTTATGGCAACCCAAAATTGAGTGGATGTTGGTGATCCAAGTTAACCTTTCATAGTCTGATATTTAGTCCATTTGTCTCACGATATCTCATTTAAGCATAAGGCATGGTCACATGTCAACCTTATATTGCTTAACGTATTTCTTGATCTCAAGTAGATTGATATAACAAATGACATTGATAAACCCCTTTATCAATTCATTCGAGTATGCATACATTCCATCAATTCTACTCATCAAGTGGCCAAGACATATCACTCTTCATAAGAGGAACAAATTCATCACTTTCATTATCACTCCTCTACATTATTCATGACAAATTCAATCATAGCCTTTATTGTTACCCTGTTACGAATAACGTTTAACTAAGTCAAAACATTTGATTACTCATGTAGGATTCGATGGTGAGTTTCAGTGAGAGGACTCAAATATCACCACTGCAGGAAAGCTACTTTGTGACAACAATCCATGAAGTGATTTCATAGTGGGCTAGTCCAATACATGTTCCCCAACATGTATCCATGTTCTAAGCGATATCTCATATCCATAATCAGTAAAATGTGATTATCCACTTAGCAACATACTAACCTTAATTCATTATCATTCCCATAAAAATAATAGATTAGGGACATTTAGAATAGTATTCCTTTTATCCTTATGGTTTTACTATCCAGTCATGCAATTGATGACATAAGAAAGAATAAGCTATTCATGGAGTTTTATCTTCATAAAACATATAATATTTCATAGAAATGAAATGCCTATTTATTAAATAATTAAATGACAATGTATATTAATGATTGAACTAGGGCACAATTCTAACATGATGCTCAATGGTAGGCTTATGCCCCTCTTCCATCAGAATGCAATGCATGCAAATGGATGGGCTTATGCCCTTGATATCCAAAATGCTTCATGCAATGGCAACTCGGTGCTCACGAAGCACCCTCAATAGTTTGTCCTCCTGCGCATCAGTTAAACACGGCGCAACGATGACAGGAAATGTAAAGGACTCCCCTAAGTAGGCATATCTAAGGTGAGTTGGTAACGGGTTTTGTCTACTTTTGGAGGTATTTCACTATAAGGTTTAGGTGTAGGTTTCCCTTGTCCCAAGTCTTCAAATCTAGGTTTCAAAAGATATCCCTCACCTTCTAACCTCATCGCATTTTCATGGAAAAATGGGTCCTCTATTTCCTTTGTCAAACTCAAAGTGATAAATGCTTCATAAGGATCATCTCTTTGTGTGCTAATATGATCTCTTACCAAAGGTTCAACAGGGTCAATGCTATAACAAGTCTCATCTAAGGATGGGCATTGCAAAGCTTTATATACATTGAATTCCTGGGTTTCATTCCCAACTCTTAGAGTTAAATTTCCTTTTTTTCACATCAGTAAGAACCCCACCAGTAGCTAAAAAGGGTCTACCTAGAATGATAGGTATCTCGAAGTCTTCTCCCATTTCTAAAACAATAAAGTCAGTAGGAAAATAACATTTACCTACTTTTACCAACACATCTTCAATCATACCCATAGGTTACCGAATAGAACGATTTACAAGTCGAAGTGAAGTGGTAGATGGCTTGAGTTCTCCTCCAATGCCGAGCTTGTGGAAAATTAAGAGAGGCATGAGATTAATAGAAGCCCCTAAACCACATAAAGATCGATGTATTCCATATGTTCCAAAGGAGAAAGGTATATTGAAACTCCCAATATCCTGAAGCTTAGGAGGAAGCTTGTTTTGGATGACCGCACTACACTCCTCAGTCAAAGCAACGGTTTCGTACTCCTCCATTTATTTTACTAGACATAATTTCCTTCAAGAACTTGGCATAGTGAGGCATGTGTGGCATTGCCTCTATGAAAAGGGATATTCATCTGGATCTTCTTGAACATATCAAGATACTTCATGAAATTCTTTTCCCTTGTGTGATCCTTCAATCGTTCAGGGAAAGGGATGTGTGCCACATAAGGTTTAACTTCCTCTCTTTGGTTGGAAGGAAGCTCATCTTGCACAACCTTGTCTTTTTCTGTGGAATGTTCTTCCCTTGAAGTGTCGTTATTGTAATACCACCCATTCCGATCAATTCTCTGTAGCATTCCAACCAAGTTTGACAAGGTCTCTGGTGGAATGTCACTTGATTTCAAACAATCCTAGTTCATTTCCAACGAAGTGTTTTGCAAAATTGAAGTGAAGTTTGAATGCTGGAGATGTTAACGATGTTTAAGGATGTAATCCATGGAAGTTTAGGTGTGGTTAAGTATCGAGAGTGATGGGATTTATTATTTGAATTTAAGAACATGTTGGAGGCATTATTTTATGCACTTAGAGCTTACTGGAGGCCATCTATGTTCACAGAAGGAGTATCTACGCACCTTGTAGGTGATTCAGGTCAATTTGGGGGTGGTGCAAGCCATCTACATTTGTTGTAGGGAGTTTTGTTCACATAGATCATGATATGTGAGTTGTGTTGGCCGTGAACGTACGCAGAGGGAAGTCTACGCACGTTGATCAAGCACAACGTACGTTAATGTTGGTATAACATACATTGATCATAGATTCTGAAAATACAAAGTTTATGGGCATGATTCTGATCCCATCTACGTGCACTGTATGTGGTGCAACATACGTAGAAGCTTCACAACGAACATTTTTTGGGGTGTAACCTACGTTGGCTTTGTGATTCAGCGAAATGCTGGGTTTCGATCCGTCTATCTTCATAAACACGTATCACCGGACCCCTTCCTCATTCCATCTCATTTTCACTCCAAATCACTCTCAACTCTTATGATACTCTCTCACATGGTCTCTCTTTCATTCCTTAACATCTCTAGAGGTAATAACTCATCTCTAATCGCTTATTTCTTCATTTTCGTGCATGATTTCCTCATTTAGGGCTTGCAGCCGTTTTTTATGTGGGGGTTAGATTTGTTGATTTATGTTGTAATGGGAGTTGTTTGATGGTTGACTCTAGATGGTAGAGGCTGAAATGTAAGGATTTAACTTCATTATTGCATTCATATTTTGTATCTGCCTTAGTACATTATTTTACTTCTTTCTAATCTATCTTTGTTCTCAGTTTTGTTCTATTCCCGAGGCGATCAATCCTTCACCAGTGGACCGCGACTGGATTCTTAGGTCAATGTCCAGGTGAGCGGATGGCAGTTTCAGACACATAGACCGTGCCTTCTAAATTATATCATTTTTGTTGTGTCTAGCTCTTTGTATGAAATCTGGTATAATTAAAGGATAGAAATCCTAAAATATGTCTGTGTGAAACCTCTGCGTGAAAATGGATTTTTTCTTTAGGAATTTCAAAGATGTTTGAAAATAAATATTATGATTAATATTTATTATGAATTTTGGGAATAAGCTTTTTGGATTTGAGAATATTTTCTAAGCAAGTATCTTGTTCTAAAATGAGTGTTCTAATCTAGAAAGAATAAATGTATTTCAGTGCTTTGAAATATTTTTGGAATAGGTACTTTCGTCTGAAAGCTTGAGATAGCTTTTGTACTTTTATATGTTTTTTAGTAAAAACATAACAATATGGGACACCTAGTTACGAGGTAGCGTAGTCTTTAGTATACCAATGCTCTGTCAAGGCCTCAGTTACCAGGGTTAAATGGTAGCCGTGTGTTTGACCAGACCACGTACTCTGTCTAATTTGTTGGGTGGCTCTTCCACACTTCAGATATCTGTCTACATCTAGTCCTATGGAGTTGGATTTCTATCTAAAAAAATTTCGTCTGAAAATATTCAAGATTACTGTCTGAAAATGTTTTCGTCTAAAAATATTCAAGATTTTTCGAGATTTCTGTCTAAAATGATTTCGTCTGAAAATATTCTAGAAATCTCTGTCTGTAAATATTTTGGAAATATTTTTCTGAAAATAATTTGAGAAATTTTCTGTCTGATGCTATTTTGGGAAAATGAAGAGAAGTTTTGGAAAAACTTTTGAAAGGAAATAGTTTTGCCTATTTCATATTTTGAAAACTAAATATTTTACTTGAAAAAGTATTTATTATAAATATGTATATCTGTCTGATGGTTGCTTTGTTTATGAAAGTTTTCGAAATAGTTTTCAAAAAGATTATTATTCAGTATATAGTATGTATACGTACGTACACCTATATCTATATGTGAGATATTTTGAAACTATTTTCAAAACAATTTTTGTGAGGCTCGGAGCCACTCTGGACTGTTATCCCTTACTGGGTTCTTACCGCATTTTCTTTTTCCTTTTTCTCTATTTACTTCTTCTTTCAGGTACTTTGTAGCGATTATTGATCTTTCACGTCCAGTGAAGCATTTTGTCAGCAATGAGTGCCCTGTTGTTTGGGATCGACCTTTAGTTATGTTAGATGTTCCATATACCGAGTAGTGGGTTATAGACTGTATTTGAATTTGAAATGGTTTAAGTTATTTATTCATTATATTATTTATTTAAAAATTTTATGTTATTAATATTTGAGAATATTATTTCAGAAACTTATTTTGTTAAAACAATTTCGATTTGGCTAATAAATTGTAATTGGGTATTAGTTCTGTACTCCGAGGCCTGTGCGAGATGGGTCAGGCTTTCATAGACGGTTCACCTCGTACGCCAGTCACAGCCTGATTTTGGGTCATGAGAAATATGGTATCAGAGATTAGGTTTTCGTAAGTTTGGGTTAGTTGTGGAGCTTAGGTATTCTTGATCAAACTAGTCTAATTTTCATCTATATATGTCTCTAAGTAATTTCTTATGTATACCCTTCTATGTATTTCGTTAGGTATTGTGGCAATAGTCTGCATTCTAACATCTACAAATCAGTTTTGTCTGTTTTTCTATCTATCTATCATCTATAGATATGCCTCGTGTCATATAAGACTTAAAGAGGTCGTTAGGCGGTGATACGCTGAAGTCGCCACTCAGTCTGATGCTTATTAGCACGGTTCACATGTGAGGCTAGCGGTCTCAGTTTCAGCACCTTAGCCACCGCTTATGGCTCAGTCTGCCTTTTTCGATCACTTTGCTTCTATCATTGATCGTCTTGAGCGACTTGCTCTAAGTCAAGGAGTTGGAGCTCAGCAGCAGTAGCTATTTCGATGATTGCACTTATTGCACAGGAGGTTAATGATGGTACCCATATGGTAAGCTCTTCAAAGCTTGAGCAGCCGAGATTTAAAGGTACAATAGGGGATGACGCATGCTCGAGCATTGTCTTAGTGCTTTGAACTACACTGATAACACCGAAAGGGTCAGGTGTGCAACATTCCTCCTATACGGTCGTGCAGCAGTGTGGTGGCAAAGTTTTAGGAAATGGGATGATGTATCATGGGTTGAATTCATGAATGAACTGGTATTTTATGTTCTTCATCGGGGCATTTGAAATAAAAAGCAGATGATCTTAATGATTTTCGTCAAGAGCAGGGGATGACTTTGACTGAGTATGAGGATAATTTTAGAGACCTTAGTAGATATACGCCAGAGGGATGTCACGGTGAGACGACATTGGCAAGCAAAATTTAGAAAGGTCTATTACCAGAGTATGCTAGAGTGATAATATCTATTGGACTGGAAACAGTGGGAAAAGATTGTTGAGGCCTCAAAGGTCATTAGATACGTAGATGAGAGGCACTCAGAGGAAACTCAAATGAGTAGGATCGGAGGAGAAGAAAATATGACAGGTAAATGTCCCCGATGACTTGCTATCAAATCCCAAGCAGGACAGCCTAGTGCCTCAGGATCCTTGGAGAGTGGATGACCAGGAGGTCCCGATTTTGTTGAACTCTGGTAGCACAGATAGGGGAAGTCAATCTCTGAATTAGTGTTTGACCCGTCATGAGGTTTAGGACTCAGTTATGGCATCAGTCAGGACTCTCTCTTTTCCTGAACTTCTGTCTATGTTTAAATGGACTCTGTAGAACTTTTATATGCTTCGACATAATTCTGTATATTCCTATATATTCCTTTTGAACTTTTGTGTATTCCTGCATTCTGTTGGAATGCATTCTGTTGTACTTTGGTGAACTTCTGCATATTTTTGTATGTTTGTTGTTTGACTATGCTGTTGTGCATTCTATCGGGCTTCACATTCTGTTAGAATATGTTGAATTAGTGGTGAATCTGCAAGAAATGTTTAGAAGCTCTGTCACTTCTGTATAGTTATGGTTTAGCTAAACTAGAGTTCTGGGGTGGTGTGATTGTTTGAATGAGCAGGAGTAGTAATCGATTTAAGATGTTACATGGGGAAAAAAACATGATATTGCCCTCAGTATGAATTGGGTTTTGAATTGGTATGTCAGAATCCAACAATTGCAATCACTTCTTTAACAAAGGTTTGACAAAGGTGGTGTAATACCCCATCCATTTCGATCAATTCTCTGTAGCGTTCTGACCAAGTTGGACAAAGTCTCTGGTGGAATGTCATTTGATTTCAAATAATATTCGTTCAATCCCAATTTAAACCTCGAATGATTGATGTGATGTTTGGCGATTTAGAGTGGTTTGAGAAAGTTTAAGGGTGTGGTTAAGTCTTGGAAATGATGGGATTTATTATTTGAAGTTAAAAAACATGTTAAAGACATGATTTTGTGCACGTGGAGCTTTATGGATGCCATCTGCATGCACAAAAGGAGTATCTACGCACGTTGTCGGCGATTTAGGTCAATTTGGGGGCGGTGCAAACTATCTACATGCATAGTAGAAAGTTCTGTGAACGTAGAACATGATCTGTTAGTGATTTGTGAGCTGTGTTGGCCGTCAACGTACGTTGATCATGCATTTTGGAAATACGAAGTTTCTGGATATGAACCTAACCCCGTCTACGTGCAATGTATACGGTGCAACATACGTAGAAGCTTCACAATGTACGTTTTCTTGGGGTGTAACGTACATTGGCTTTGTGATTCAGCGAAACGTTGTGTTTTGATTCGCCTGCCTTTATAAACACCTTTCACCCGATCCCTTCATCATTCCATCTTATTTTCACTCCAAATCACTCTCAACTCTTTTGATACTCTTTCCCACGATCTCTCATTCATTCCTTAACATCTCTAGAGGTAAGAACTCATCTCTAATACCTTCTTTGTTCGTTTTCGTTAATGAATCTTTGATTTAAGGTTTGTAGCTGAATTATGGTGGGGATTAGATCTATTGATTTCTGTTGTAATGGGAGTTGTTTGATGGTTGATTCTAGATTTTAGATGCTCAAAATGTAAGGATTTAACTTCTGTTTTAGTGGCTTTTAAGGTTGAACGAAATGGGTTTGTTCTTGAGTTAGGGTTTCGAGTTTTGATGATTTTTGTCTTAAACCTGAAGTTGCTTTTGTTAGATCTTGGTATATTGGAGTTAGGAATACACAGATATGAGTTGGGTTGTGAATTAATGATTCATTCCTTTGGGTTAGGGAAATCCAATTTTTTGGAGGAAAATTCGAGATGATTTTATGTTTGTTTGGTGAAACCAATTATAGATTTGAGTTTCTGAGGGTGGTTAGGGTTGGTTTGTGTGGCTGGGAACATCGGGTATTCATCAATATGAATTTTTTACGTTTTGAGAAAATTTTTTGGCCTCAAGAGCGATAGGTCATCGTTTGTGATAGGATTCTAGTAATGGCTCAGGTTGGGTCATGCATTGCATTGTGATCAACGCTTAATTATACATATTTGTATTGTCAAATTCCTAACATTTTGGTTATAATTGAGATGTTTTCATAGGTTTTGGTGTTTTATTGGTTCGTATTTCCTTTTTTAGGTCGTTTGATGGTGTCTTAAGGAATTAAGCAAAACCAAACCAAAACAGATATTAAACGACGAAGTTTGAGGCATCACTGAAAAGACACGATCTTGGAAGCCAATACACTAGTGTGGAAGGTCTTGTTGTGTCCGTGTGTGACCCGCCCAAGTCTAAACACGAATCCGGATGAAAAACACGTGTGCAGAAGCAATGACACGACCGTGTAATATTCATTTATGTTTGTGTCCTTCTAGCCACAACCAAATGCATCTCGACTAAAAAGACATGGTTTGGAAGCCCAGGACACGGCCGTGTAATTTCATGATCTACCTATGTCCTATTCGCCAAACTCAAGTGCACATTCAAAATGCAAGACACGCCTTTGAGTCAAAGACACGGCTGTGTAACTGAAGTTGTGTATGTGTCTTACCGGTTTTGAAATCAAACGCTTCAAAGGGTTGAAACGATGGAGTTTTAATGCAAGACATGATTTGAAGGACAAAGACACTGACGTGTAATTATGCTTTTGCCCAGTGTCTTTCCAGCTTCTTGAATTCTGCCCTATTTCGACCTATTTAAGGGGCTTTCGGGGTTAAACCAAATGGGGCCGCCATTTTGCACAAAAACACAGAGCTGGAGGGAGTGGGAGAGCTAGGGATCAGGGGGAGAAGGTCTTTGGAGAGGATTTACATCAAGTTTTAGTGGGTTTCTTGAAGATTGGAGGATTCTCAATGGGTTCCCTCTTTCTCTCTTGGTTTTGATTCATTCTTGTTGTTTTATTCTTTGCAATTATGAACTAATCTTGTATGCATATAAACCCTAAGATGAATTTATGAATGGGTCTTGTTGCTTTGCTCATTTGTTTGTGATTTGTGACTCGCCTATAATGTATTATGTTGTTGTATCAATTCTGTCGACGTTTTGGTTTGACATTGATTTCATGCTTGGTAATAGAGAAATTTATTGCATGTTTAGAATCGCTTATGGGTGAGAGAAGTTGCATGCAAAACTAGAGATAGGTTGACGTAAATCTTCCGAATTAAGGTCAAACTTAATATGGGAGTTCACAAATCATCGTTAATGAAACATGAGGATTTTAATTTGGAAGAGATTCTAGTTAATTAACTTGACATTAGAGTTTAACTGACTCGAGAGAGCAGTTAATATACATTAGGAACTCCTACGGTCCAATGAACAAATGAGTGAGCGAGTGACGAGGTCGGGTTTTGATTGGGAAGTCCTAGGGGGAATCAACATCTAGATGCTAGTTTTATCTTGATTCCTTGGTTCTTTATCTTTCTGTGTTGCTCTGTTTTATGTTTTCTTGTCGATACTCATTTAGTTTTATTTGATCCACCACTTAATTGGTAGGCTAGATAATAGAGAAACGGTAATTACTAGTACTCTTAGTCTCTGAGGGATACGACATTCAGTACTCAGGTCCGCATACTACATTTCGATAGGTGCACTTGCCTGCTACCAAACACCCCAATGAAATGGTGTGTCTGAAAGGAGAAATCAAACTCTATTAGATATGGTTCGATCCATGATGAGTCAAATGGATCCTCCAATCTCGTTTTGGGGTTATGCCTTAGAAACTGCTGCATTCATACTCAACTGAATTCCATCTAAAGTGGTTGAAAAGACACCATATGATATATGAAATGGGAAGAAGCCCTTAATGTATTTTCTTAAGATTTTGGGATGCAGAGCTTTTGTGAAAAGACAGGTTTCAGAAAAGTTAGCACCAAAATCTGATAAATGTATATTTGTGGGGTATCCAAAGGGAGCAAGGGGATACTAGTTCTATAACCGTTCTGAGAACAAAGTATTTGTTGATCGAACCTGTATCTTTTTAGAAAAACAATTTATTTCCAAAAGAAATAGTAGGAGTAAAGTACTCTTAGAGGAAATAAGAGAACCACAAATGGCTACTGAAGATGGAACAAAGATTCAAAATGACTCACAAAGGTGTTATGGAGGATGAATCTGAAACACAAGGCCTAAGAAGGTCTAATAGGATTCGTCACGAGCCTGAGAGATATTGATTTCTCATAACTGATGATAAAGGAATTGTTCTTGTAGACCATAATGAGCCTACAACCTACCAATAGGCAATTGTAGATTCAAATTCTACAAGATGGCTTGAAGCCATGGATTCATAAATGCAATGTATGACAACCAAGTTTGAAACTTGGTGGATCCACCTGATGGAGCCAAATTCATTGATTGTAAATGGATTTATAAGATAAAAGCCGCTGGGATCTTCAAGGAAGGACTTGTTACAAAAGGTTTCAAACAAACTCATGGTATTGGCTATAACGAAACCTTTTCACCAGTCGTCATGCTTAAATCCATTAGGATTCTACTTGTCATAGCAGCATATTATGGCTATGAAATATGACAAATAGATGTCAAAACAACTTTCCTAAATGAAAATCTTCTTGAGGATGTGTACATGACACAACCCAAGGGTTTTGTCAATCCCAAGAATTCTAAAAGGATATGTAAGCTTCAAAAATCCATTTATGGATTGAAGCAAGCATCTTGATGTTGGAATCTTCGTTTTGATGAAGCAGTCAAAGAGTTTGGATTCATCAAGAGCGAAGATGAGCCTTGTGTTCCCATGATAATGATCGATTAGGGACATTTAGAATAGTATCCTATTTTATCCTTATGGTTTTACTATCAAGTCCCGCACTTGATGACATAAGGAAGAATAAACTATTCATGGAGTTTTATCTTCATAAAAAATATAATATTTCATAGAAATGAAATGCCTCTTTATTAAATAATTGAATGACAATGTTCATCAATGATTAGACTAAGGAAAAATTCTAACAATCTCCCACTTGCACTAGTCTCAATCAGGAACGAACCTAATACCTAAAGACCTGGCGTGTCTTTCGTGTTTCAGTTCTAGTAGAGCCTTTCTCAAAGGATACGCCACACTGTCATTGAATTCAACTTTGCATATCTTAACATTTTAGTTTTTTGACTATCTCTCAAATAAGGTAAAAACATCTAATTATGTGTTTGGTTCTGTGATCTGGGCTCTTTGGCTTGAGCAACAGTACTACTGTTATCACAATACAAGAATACTGGGTTTGCGATACTTGGGACAACATCCAAACCAGTAATGAACTTCTTGAGCCAACAAAATTCCTTTGTTGCATTTGAAGTAGCTATATACTTAGACTATATAGTAGATTCGGCCATGGTGTCTTGCTTGGAACTTTTCCAACTGACTACACCTCCATTCAAACAAAACTCATAACCAGATTGCGATCATAGTTAGATTGAAATCCAGCATTAGTGTAACCACTTAGTACTAGTTCGCCTAAGCCTAATAATATTAATAAAAATCCATGTGAAATTTGGCACAATCCAACCTAATTAGGGGAGAGAAAATTCAACACAATCATCCTAATTAGGGAAGGAAGGATTCGACACACACACCATATCTCGTATTTTTTAGTAGTCTTTATCCTTGTGAGACAAGGAGAATTTTGGCACATGCACATACCAATTAGGAGTCCATGACTAATTAGGAGTTTTTATTCTTGTATGACAAGGGAAATAAAATCCTAATTTATATGTGACAAATTTAATTAGGAAATGTTTTTTATGAGTATTTATCCTTATGAGACAAGGAGAATTTTGGCACATGCACAAACTAATTAGGAGTCCATGACTAATTATGAGTTTTTATTCTTGTACGACAAGGAAAATAAAACCATAATTTGTATATGACAAATTTAATTAGGAAGTGTTTAATTCTTGTGGGACAAGAAGGCAAACCTAGTAAGACTAGGATTGGAAATTTGGCACACTTCTTCTAGATTAGGACGAGGCTGAATTCTTGGAGCACAAGGCGAGAGAAATTTTGGCCTTATTGTGCGCTTATTTAGGTCTCTTCATATGCCTATAAATAGGATGCATTTCTTGCCATTCCATTCATTTGAAGGCAAAGCCAAAATTAAGAGTGTCACATTCAAAGAGAGAAAATTATTTTGTGAGCTTTAGAATAGAGATTCTTAAAGGGTACTAGTACACTCCACCAAATCTAAGAAATGTTCATTTGTGTGGATACCTCTTGACACGTTTGCACAAAGGCAACGTGAGAAACAAAGGGTGGTTCAATTTTAATACTAAAAGCTACACCAATATCTCACACGACTGAACTTTCGAGCATTGGATCTAAGGTAGATCTTCTAACCCTAATCATATATGTTGATATGCATGGGTCTTTGGGGAAATTCTAGGCTTAAAATTTTTGTTATTTTCGCTGCACCATTTAATTATGAATGTCATAAACGAGCCGCGAATTCCAACAAGAAGGCTCTAACCTTTCTTCATAGTAAATGACACAGATCCCTCAACCTCATCATTTGTGGCCTCATTATAACCATCATCCTCGTCTTTTTCATCATCCTTAGCTTTCCCGATAGGAGTAATTCCTCCTTCTATCAATTGAAACCATTCGCAAAGTCTCATTTCTGACACATAAATAACCTTGTCAAACGCCTTAAATTTCCACACAATTCCCTCATCCTTAGACTTCTTCACAAGCTCTATATTTGCATAAAACTCCCTAACCAAGTCTTCGTAAATCATATCACAATATTTCAAAAATTCACTAAGTCCTACTTTAGCAAATACTAACTCCAAATCATACCATCAACTGTCAAAGCATTGCACTAAAAACTCAGAGGAGGCATTAAGTACTATTTGTTCAACACCTTGTGGTAGACCTTTTGAGCCTTCAAGGAGGCAAAATATTGATTGAGAAACATACTATCATCTGTTGGAATAGAGAGTCAGAGGAATTAATATGGTTAACCACCCTTTTTCTTCTTTGTTCTTCTGGCAATCGATTTCACCCATTGAGGTCGAGGTGGAGGTGAAGGTGAGCTTTCTTCCTCATCAAATATATCCAAATACCTCTTGGCGATTTGTTTGATCCTCCTCTTTGGTTATTGGTACTTTTGTTTGGAAGGATTTGAAGTGGATAAGTTAGGGTTATGTTTGCCTGATGGATGGATTTGAGTGCTTTTGATATGTTTTTGGTGAAATTTATTGATCAAAATGTGTTTATGGGGTTCGAGTTTGATTTTTGTGTGTGTTGGTTGGATTTTAGTCGAGTGAGATGAAGACAGGTGTGTAGGTTTGAAGTAAGGGTATGAGAGAAATGACAGGTTTGGTGTGTTATAAGCCTTTTAGAGAGGCGTTTACTCGAGTAGCATTAAGTGTCTTCTCGAGTAAGCCTAATGGGAGAGAGGTTTCTGTCAATTGAGTTACTTAAGTGAGTGGCTTTGTTTGTATGAGCAACTTACCTTCCCAGTAATGTCCCTGAACAGTTGCTTCGTAGCACCTCGTTAAAATTTGATTTGGTTTTTGATTTATCGATGATTAAAGTTCATGAATTTAGATCATTGGAGACTTGACTTGGATGTTAGATGATGAATATTTTGGAGAGAATTAAATTTCTTGGTCTTGATGGTAATTGATGGAAAAAAGTTGTGTTTTGGTTTGGTTTTCCACTGGTTTGCTTCACTAGTTTGACTGGTTTGGTTGAGTCTTAGTGAGTTGGCTTGGTTTATTTTTGTGAAATGGTTTGGATTCTGTGGGTGGCTAAAATCCATTAGTGGGTTTGATTGGGTTCTTTTTATGTACTAGTTTGGTTGAGTTTGTTTTGTGGCCTGGTTTGGTTTTGGCTGGTCAGTTGGGTTTTTGCTAGTCAGTTGGGGTTGGTTTTGGCTACTGCTCTCTTTTCTTAAAACCAAGCTCGATGCATCTCTCTCTCTCTCTCTTGTTCATATTAGTCCAACTTCACTAAAACTCATCTCATTTTATCTCCAACATGTCCCTCACTTTTGCTTCTTGCCTTCTTTTCAATTTCTTGCGTTAAATCAAGGTAAAATCTATCCCTTTTCTCTTTTATTTCTTCATTTTCATGGGAGAATAAATGGTTTTTTTTGGGTTTGAATGAATGACACGTTTGGAGGTTATGGTTCAGTTTTGATGCTTGTTTTTGATGAATTGGTGATGGATTTTGATGTATTATGTTAGGCTAACTGTAGGAGAGGTGTCAGTTTTGTTTAGTTATGTTGGAAATATATTTTTGGTTGAGTTTATAATTATGTATGAATTTTTGAATGATGAATGGGGTGGATTGATGATGAAATTTAGTTGGTTATTGATTGATTTTGGTGAAATAAACATGAATTTGAATGGGGTTGTGATTGGTTTTTGAGATTGAAAGAGATTGGTGTAGTTGGGGCATTTAATTGGAAGAATAAATTTGTGTTTTGATGATTTATTGATTATTTGGTGAAATTGGTGAATGATTTTTATGAATAAAAATGATTGGGTGATGATTTAAGTGATTCGCAATAATGGGTGTCAGTTTGGACGGATTTTATGGTATTTTGAATAATTTTTTGTCGCAGGGACTATATTGCAATATTTTTAAAGTTTGAGGTTTGATTTGTAATTCTATAAAATTTGAGGATTGATTTATAACTTTTGGAACGTTTTGGGAGTAATTTATAATTTTCCACAAGTTTGGGACTAATCTGTAATTTGTCGAGGTCTTAGTAACTGAAGTGCAATTTGGTAAAAGTTGAGTGACTAAACTGTAATCTTTTGAGATTCTCGATTTTGGCGAGAGAGTACGATATTTGATCGCAATTAGATTTCAGACGGCAATGTGGGTTTGGGTTTCTGCATTTGCATTTCCTACATTTCAATATTACCCTAGTATTGTACCATGTTTGATCCTGTTATAGTTTTGTCCATCTCCATAGCTCCGTCTGACATCCGAGGTGACTAGTCATCTATTGACGTTGCATGTTAGGATCATTTGGCTCGATGTCAATGTGAGTGGGATGTCAGCTCTAGACACATAGGTTGTATCTTTTTGAACGTTTTGTTGTACTCATGCCTTTGCATGTAATCGAGACTAATTAAAGACTTGGTAGCCTATAATACAGCTTATGTGGAATTCTTGTGTTAAGAAAAAGGGTTTTGAATTATATTATACCTTTTGTATTAAATAGTATGTTGGGATTTAATATACGTTTCGTATAAATAATCTGTTAGAGATTAAATATATTCTTCAGTATTGATCGTCTACTCTACATGGTTGTCTGCTTAGAATATTTTTGAAGAATAATATGTAGTCTAAATATTACATTATGTCTATCTGCTAATGATCTGCCTGTTTTGAATATTTTATACTATGCCCGATAACCAATACTATGACTAATATATTACATAAATTATAATATACTTTATAATAACTTCTGTATTTAAATATTTTGCATGCTTGATTGTGTGTTAATGTATCTGTTTAAGTCATTTTAAATATTATACTATGTCATATGCTAATTATATGTATTCTTTGTATATTTTGATAAGAGGATCTATTCTCAAAATATATTATCTATTATGATTAGCAATACTTTTGCTATTATTTGTGTATTTCTCAAAGTATGTTGTCTGTAAATAATTTTTTTTAACTGTTCTGACTCGGGACACCTATGCTACGAGGTAAATGCAACCTTTGGTATACCACTACTCTGTGAAGGCCTTGTTGCCAGGGTAACATAGTAACCCATGTGTACCGCAAAACATACATGATTATGTCAGTTTCTGGAAGTAGTAATCCATATTTGCCTAAGTGGTTATTTCTGTTTTTGTCTGCTTTTGGTCCTGTTTCTAACACTCTGTTATAATAATTGGCTGGAATAATTCTAATTTAATGTTTGGCTAAAATAGAAATCTGATTTCTGTGAGACTGTATAATTGATCACACCCTTATAATATAGTGTACTATGATTTAGCGAGTGTATCCTGATGGAGCTCGTGGATTACAATGCTTAGGAATACACTTTTACTGATCAATTTCTATCTATATTATATTTGCGACTCTTAGGGCATCGACTACTGTTTTAGCCCCTAATGCAGTCAGCTGTTAGCACTTTTGATCTTAATGGTTGACTGCATGCTGTTTTCCTTCTATGCGAAATGTTTTGGAAAAGTGTTTTGAACTAATACTAGTATGTATGACGTGTATATTAATATAGTATAAGTAGATACATGCATTCGATATTTTCTGAAATGTTTTCAAACCAGTTATGTGATGCCCCAAAGGCGATCTAGAGTGTTATCCCTCACTGAGTTTTACTCACCCCCTTCCTTAACATTTCAGGTTATTTAGTGTTTGATTCATCAAATTCTTGGCACTCAGCGAGGCATCTAATTCACCAGTGAGTGCCCTTTTGTTCGGATCCTAGTATGCCAGCTTAGTAGAAGCTCCACACCGAGTTACTTATGGGTCTATGTTTGTATATGAATATTTTGATTAATTAGATTTACTTATAAGTATCTTCTTAATAATTTGACTTACTTATGTTATATTCACTCGGTAGTACTATCATTAAAATTATGTTTATAAAATGACATATTTTGTTTATTATTTGTTGAATAATGGTTGAATAATGGTTTGATATAAGAATTTGGATAGATGTTCTGATTGTTCGAGTTTTATGTGGGACGGGTCGAGTCTCCGGTTTGGTTGGCCTTGTACGCCGGTCATGGTTTGAGCTCGGATCTTGACATGCTTACTAGAGCAATCAAAGGTGTCTACTTGAGTAATTCCACTACTCAGAGTTGTCCTTGAATACCAACTTACTCGAGTGAGAGGATATGTCTACTCGAGTAATACTTCTTTTCAGATAAGTCCCAAGCCAATATTCTGTTCGCATAAACGTACACCCCTTCTCGAGTAATATTTCTAGAAACACCCAAAATGACCCAAAATTCTTTAATTGGCTCCAGAACATTTATTTTTGCTCTAATAACACCAATTTTATGCACAATCTTCGAGAGTACTTCAAGTACAACCAATTCCATTCATTCACCACAACAATAGATGTAACTCATTGGATCATTTTACTGTAAATGAATGCATATTAATGTAACAATCAAGGAGTACAACAACATGCGATCAAAGGGCATTCACATCACACATATGCAAACGTAATCTAATTGAATTGAAACTTTCTTCAACAAGGGGTTTATTTAAAATGTCAAAACATTGACCACTAAAAGGCAAAAATTTTTAAAAAAATCATCTATTTGCTCATGATTGCGTAGAAAATGATGTATGATCTCTATTTTTAGTCCTACTAAACAAAATTAGATTTTTTCTAAGATCAACAGTACTTGTGTTATCACAAAAGATAGGCACATTTTTCAATTTAATACCAATAATATAGAAATTAATTTTTTATCCATAATACTTGGGCATAAGAACTTCCCGCAGCTACATATTCGACTTCTGTCATGGAATTTGGAACACTAGTTTGTTGCTTCCTAGCCCATGAGATCAAGCATGAACTTTGGAAATGGCATGTTTCAGATGTAATCTTTCTATCTAATTCACATCCACCATAATCTACATCACTATATGCAATCAAGTCAAAATCAATATATACATATATAAACGAGCTTGTTCACGAACCTATTCATGAACAAAAAAATGAGTCTATTCATGAACTTTTCGAGCCAAACTTTTAAGTGATCAAGCTAGGGTGATTTATTAGTTCGAGTTCATAATCTTTTTTAGGCTCGACTCATTTGTTAACAAGATTTTATCGGGCTGAATGCTGAGTATTCGTAAGCAGCTCGACTTATTTGCTGCCCTAGCCACATCGTAGGATTTTTGCTAATTATATTAGATATTCTTAAACTTATTTTCCTTTTCTGTTTTGCAATTTTTTTCGTCTGATTTGGTTTTAATCTAACTTAAGAAGAGTAATTCTAATTGTGGTTGTTGTAGAAAGAGAAGCCATAAGAATGGGAATGCTTCTTGAAATGAAGAATGGATGGCATCAGGTATTGGTTGAATTAGACTCATTTATTGTAATACAACATGTGACATCCCAACCCTAAATAACCATGCACAACATACATTTATTGATGCATGCATTGCATAAACATTTTCATATAGAATTTGTTATTTATAGTGATAACATAAGATACAAAGATGAATAGTTAAATAATAGTTAGAAAATAATTATAAGGCACAATCACGTAATCGTAATTAATGTACATTAAAATATCGTGTTGAATCTACAATTAGAGTTAAAATCTTATTTTTAATATATGATAAAATAGATTTGGAGTTGATATATAGGATCAAAATTAAAAAGAAAGCTCATGTAATGAAATAAATAAATGAAATAGAAAGCCAACAAATGAAAAAAAAAATGGGATTAATGGATAAAATTGTTTTGGTATTCATATAAAGGAACTAGGCACTTACGCGTAGCTACTCTTGTCACTTTAACATCATAATTAAGTACAACATCTATTCTTAAGTTCATCTACAACCTTCCAAAACAACCAATCAACATAATAATTAGAAGGCCATAGAAGAAAATGAAGATAAGAAGAGATGTATAAGTTGGCAGCCATCATCACATTCCTAAGTCGAAAGACTATATATAACTCTCTTTTCCTTAGCTTAGTAACACACTCAAAGACTGAAACCAAAACCTACACACCGCTTGAATTTTCCCATCACTGTACAGCATATTCCCGCATAGCAAATCGTCCTTCATCACAGCATCTAACCAAGAACAAGCTTAAGGTAAACCTGGAAATCTTTTTATTAAAACATATAATCAAGTTAAACAAAAGTGTAGATAGCACTCTATCTTTCCTCTCAAAACTATATATATAATAGTAACATGAT
>CAODLS011460511.1:0-18381 GCA_948243855.1 Flueggea neowawraea | reverse complement strand
TGACCCCACGTTCAGTTCAATGGTGTCAAATCCCAAATTCTTACATTCCTGAAACACAATCACCGCATCATAACAACAACAACAAAACATCTTCCCTAAGAGCAAAAACAATAGAATCCAGTTTCGATCATTTTGTCATACCTCAATGTACTCTTTGAAAGATGAAGGGCCCTTACGAATCAAATGCTCAGCCCAATCGCCAGTACTAACGTACACATCATGTTGGTGAGCCATATCTATTACTTCCTTAACGAAAGATTTAGGCATCAGACTATGAGAACCTCCCGAGAACTTAAGTCCATCAACGAACTGCCCCATCGACTCAAACACGTCCTTCAATACATTACAACAAAAAAAACACAAATTTTAACATGAAAAATTATAAATTAGGAGTCAATAATTAAGTTTAATAGTGATTTTGTAAACCTGGAGCATGTTTTGACTTAGGAAAGTGTATTGAGGACCTCGCATTTCGGTGACACCGAATCGGCGAGGCTTCTGGTGACGATCATCGTCCTCGATGAAGCTCTTCCACCGATAATACACCGACATCTCCTCCATTTTCTTTCTTCTCTCGACGCAGTTCTCCTTCTCGATCTCACTCCTCTAGCCTGTGTTTGTTTAATCATTTTCGTGTTTCCTGATAACTGCTGAATAGAACTTTTCAGCTTCTTCTAGAAATGGATTCCAAGTCGACTAGATGGGCGACACGTGTAATCACCATTCATTATTTCCGGGGAAGAGGTTCATGGGCTTCCATGAATGGGCCGATTGGCCTAGCCCAATCTGTAGTGTTAAGATGCAAAGGAAGGGTTGAAGCATGACGGGTTGTCCATGCACGTTGAGAGATTCAGGATACTCTGCTTTCCTTGTCACCCATGCAAGGGATCGAAACTTGGGGAGAGGAAAGGAGAAACTGAAAGAAAGAAAGAATAAAGAGGAGAGAGAAAACAAAAGAGGCTTTTTTAACTCATAATTCACAGCTAATCTCCATCATATCTCCTAATAATCTACCCACTTTATTCGTATTCCCTTCCTCAGAGCTTCCTTATAAGATTTTGCTCTGTCCACCGATTCCCTGCCCTTAATACAATGGCAAAAAACTATGGATTTTTGGTTTGTTTATTGATCATGGAAATTTGCTTGGTGGGTGCGTCTGCATTTCGTCCAAAGAAGAGTATGATAATTCGTCTGCCAACAAGCAATTAGCAGTGGCTTCACTGGTTTTCTCCTGGTACGCAATCCAAATCCATCGTTTAGTTTAGCCTCATGTTTGATCAATTTCGATGCCTTCTTCGTTAACCTTTGACGAAATGCAGGATCATTCTGGCTGTTGGATTCGCAATGCTGATTATAGGAACTCTGTCGAACGCTAAATCAAGAAAATCTTGCGGTATATCTCACCATCAAGTCCGGTCGGTGGGAGGCATCCTCTGTTTCGTTCATGGACTCTTCATACTTGCCTTTTATGTGTCTGCCACGGCTACAGGCAGAGAAGAACAACGGGCTCGACCAAATCCTTAAAGAAGCCGAACTTAGTTCTCTTCTTTTTTTCTTTTCACCCTCTATTCAATTCTAAGATTGACAGGTTCATAGCTCAAATTTCTTTTGATTATCATGAAGGCTTAATGCTTGATCTGTATTGAGATACAATTGCTCAGATTTATTTGAAACAAGTGATTTATATTGGTTGTTTTGCATCAATTATCTATGTTGTTTTGACACACAAAGAATCAAAGAGAACATACTCCATTACTCCTGCACCATATCCATCTTTAAGATCACTCTTAATCTTAAAGGCACCATGTATACAAATGGAAATATCCAATTACAGCTTCTCAAGATAGAAGATTCGCATTGAACCGGAGACAAATTTCTCAGGTAGCATTCTACGATCAAGTGCACTAATCGAGAACTTCGACGGAATTCAAATGCTAAGGCCAAAAAGAACAGTTAACAAGATTTTGAATGAAGATAGTAGCCTCAGAAACAATACCAAGCAATACATAACTTGGAGAAAAGGAATCACAAAGAGAAATTTAGGGAGAGTCATCAAACAGTGCCTCAAGCACAAACATCAACAACAGAACAATCCAATGCCCTGCCACTCACGACAAGTTCCACAGAATATATGCATAGGTCATAATTCTGAGTCTGAACCCCTCAAAATATGCAGAATAGAACAAAGAAATTACTCGATGAAGTTATCTAAAGAAAAAGATGGACAATAATGACTTCTCTGAAACTATGATTTAAACTTGCAAGCTTGGGGTTAATGATCTGGTGAGGAAAGGGAAGAAAAAAGAGTCCTAACTACGGAGTTCTACTGTTACAATAGAAGCAGTCTCCTGAAGAGCTAGTGAGAAATGGATCACCCCTTACAATCAGGGTTTCCACATGACAGGCGTCACTTCTACTTCCATGTGGCAGAAACTGTTGCCCGACAAATTTACATATAACAGTGTCACACTCATTAACAAAAATTTGATAGTATAATATAAGAGTTGTAACTTGTCAGAATTACTTGGGAAAACCGACAATGATAATGCCACAGTTCAAAAATCTAATGCTTAAGCTATATCTTTTTTAGGTGATAACAATCATCTGAACAAAACACAATCAATTATTTACAAATGTATATTACATGTGGAAGTATGGGACAAAACTCTAAAGACACTACTAGAATCTATACCTTCTAACCCACCTATGTTTAAGTCCAGCACCTTTTTTCTTCAAGAGGCAGCTCTTGTTAAATTGTGTCAACAATGTGTGATAGAACATGGCAACTCTACAAGAGACCATCTTCTACTTAAAAGCAGATGCTAAATATCAAATGGCATTAGCTTAGATGTTACAAACAAAGGGAACATTTAAATATTGCAACAGATCAATTATCATCCAACAAAGAAGACTAAAGATAGAAGACAGACAATACTAGAAACTTCATAAAACTTAAACTAAACACCAGAAAGAAAACCTACAGATGTACTGCTGCTCATAAAACAACATAAACAACGGTATCGATGTACCTTTCTAAATCATCAATCCTTCTTATTCTTGTAAGCAGCCAACATCAGCTTCGCCTGCTCAGTAACCAACTCACTCCTTCTCAGGAATAGCTCCAACTCAGCCTCGTGCAAATCCTTCCATTTCTTTTCCATCTCCTCCTTCTTCTCTCCATCCAACATATCCATCCCCATTTTCATCACATAATCTTCCATACCCGTAATGCTAAAGCTACTCAATTTCTGCTTGACCCCCGTATTGGCACCATTAATATCCTCACCTTGAGGCACATCAATGCCCAACTCAGCCTTCAACAGCTCCAAATTATTACTATTTCCTCTCTGAAACTTAGTACCACTCTTCTTAGCTTTCCCATTGGACTTAACACTCGGTTCTGCACCACCTCCACTGACACCTTCACTGCCCCATATCTTCTTCATCAAATCAAAGACCTGTTGTGCTTGAGGTTTCGAAAAGGTCTTGTTTTCACCCACCTTACTTTTACTCACATTGCTCTCAAACCTCCTCTTTAGCCTCACAACCTTATCCTTCAATTGACTCACACTAAAATCTGCGGTAAGCGACTTCTTAATAAACTCATAAAACGCATTTATATCTTTCATTGGGTCAATCCCTTTCTTAGTAGTGAAATCAATTATACCTTTCAGCACAACAATCTCATCGTCCTCACTGAAAAGCCGTTGAAACAACTGCTTCTTGGGGTCCTCCGACTTCTCTGAAACGCTATCGTGTTCGACATCCTTCTTCTTAGCCCGCTTCGAGTCATTCCCATCCTGACCTGTTTCAATTGCTCTCTTTGCAGTCGTTGATTTTGAGGCTGTGGGTTTAGATCTGGGTTTTTTAGGTGTGGTCTCCTGCATGGGCTTGGAAGCAATGGGCTTGACGGCAGAGGAAGGGGCGTTATCACCGGATTGCTCACTGTCGGAGTCCGATTCGGTTTCGGATCCGGATTCTTCAGGCTTCTTGGTCGGGGCTTGCGATGGTGGTGGAGAAATCACCTTTGGAGGCTCTTCTTCTCCAGAGGAAGATGCATCTTCCTCTCCGCTTGACGTGTCTTCCTCGGAGGAAGAAGAAACCGCCGGTGGTGGCTCCTCTTTCTGCGTTGGCCGCTTGGGTGCCATGGAAAGAGAGAAGCGTCCAATATGGACAATTCAAAATTGGGAGAAGTTAGGGTTCAGAATTGGGGATCGGTTTGGAGATACCACCGAGCAAGTGTTTGACTTGGGCTGCGAAATAAAAAAAATATTATTTGTTTTGGCCTATTCTTTTGTCACTACTGTTTAATGTTGTTTATCGATGTTTATTATATTTATCGCTCCCCAAAAGAATCCTAATGCACAACATTTGTAAGTATTTTTTTTGGTAAATTTATTGGAGAAAATTATAGGATTCTATTCGAATTAACAATTTTTAAATACTAAGCATGACTTGTTTAAATTTTATAAACTTGTTTAGTCTCTTTTGAATCCTCTCTGTTTTCGTAAAGTAGAATTCGTTGGTATACTAAACACGATATTAATCTCTAAATTACAAGTATTTGGCGTTGGCAGTTGTCTAATGAAAAATCTAAGCCCTTGATTGTTTCAATGGAAAGAGGAAAAAAAGAAAAAAAAAATCAAATTTGATTTGATTTTTTTTCCATTGTTTGTTTCAGTGAAAATAGATGAAAAAGAAAAAAAAAAGAAAAAGAAAAAAGTAGAGAGAAATCAAAATTTATTTTTATTTCTCATTAGATTAGTGAGAAATAATATTTTATTTCCTTCTCTCATTTTCTTTGTGTCGGATGTCAAACAAAGCCTAATAGAAAATTGCTAAAGGATAGGACATTGTTCTTCTCCTTCAAGGAATAGGATTATTCGATTTCACCTACATGATTGTTGTAGGTTCAACGTAAACAATTTTGCTTTTCAGAATGCATTCAATTAATTGAGTTTCAGGTACTTATCCCTGAAAAGAAATTAATTGGTTGTGGAAACCTTAAGTGTCCAAGTTTTGGCTTTTTTTCTACTATAATTTGGATTTGACGAACAAATTAAACAAAGTCAACTAATTCTCTTTATGTCAATACTCTAACCAGCATGCGCGCGATCGCTTCGTGCATAAACGAAAGACAAAACCATAATTAACACTTGTTGATCACCAACACCAACTAGATTTCCTTCAAATAACACCCAAACAAAGATGGTCTTTTCACAAAATGATTAACAAGGCAGTGCATCAAACACACATGAATTCCTTCTACCCAAGCTTAGACAGAACATCATTCAAACTAGACACTGTCGCCGCGTAGTATTTCTCTGCCTCAGGAGTGCTCTTCACCTTTGCAGCATGGTCCAACTAAAGTTGAAACAAAATACAAATATTAATAAATTAAATACATTTTAAGTAAATAAAAAATGCCCTTGAACTGTTGCTTACTTGGCTGATGTTATCAAATAGCTTGTCAACCAGTGCCTTGAGGGCTTGCCTCTCTTCTTTGGGCTTGACACTGAGAACGGTTTTGAGATCAAAACGAAAATACCCAGACTTGGTTCGGAGATCGTTTTGAACGTACGGCCATGCCTTCTTGTCAATATATTCCTTCACAGCAACAATTTCCTTTGCCGACTCCTTGGCTCTGGCGGCTGCCTCCGATGGGCTCAGTGGCTGCAAGTAAAACCTCTTCCCAAGAGGAAGCTCAGTGTCTCTTGCCTCATCCGCGTTCAGAGTCCCAGCTGCAACGTCCTCAACACCCCCCAAAATTCCAATTCAGCAATCCGCAAACTCAACAATTATAAAATTCGATGAATTTGTAATCGACAATTAAAGTTAATTACTTACGGAGTCCACCGGAAGGAGGAGGAGGTGGTCCCACCTTAATTGGGATAGCATCGGCGGCGAGCACAGCCTGAACAAATGAACCAGAAGACAAACCAGCAGCGACCAAACCCAACATGGCTCTCCGGCTGGTTTCCGGTTCGGCTTGCTGGTGGGCTCTCACAGTGAGACCAGAGCGTGGCAGTGCCACACGGGCATTGTTGCCAGCCGCGTTCAAACGGTTTGAGCCTAGGCTACCCTCTAGAACTGCCTGGGATGTGCCACGTAAGCCAGCCATGGAAGCCATTGCTTGTGCCATTGATGTCAACTAAACCGCTCTTCTGGTTTCAATTGGTGAAATGAGGCTGCCTGTGGAATTATATTTTTTGGATCGTCATAAATTTGATTCTTGTTTTTGTGATGTAGATTTGTTCTCGACAAAACACCTTATCTCCCATTCTGTACTTGGATAATCTGGATATGATTTTACCCAATCATTCTTAAACACGTATTTTCCTTATTGTTCTCCAACTTGACATGTAGGATTCGATATGGACTGACCTAGTAGAGCATTGACACGTGGACATCAGAAGGTTTAATCATTCTTGTATTCGTTAAATAGGGCCAATTTCAAAACAATACCTTCTAAATTACATAATTATGAAGATACGTTTTTGGGAAAACCCTACAAATTAAGGCCACCTCATGAGATTCCTATGATTTTACACGCTTAACCAAGTCCTCAAGTATAATTTTTACGCAAAACAGAGAAGTTGTTGTTGTAGGATTTTCTATTTAAGCCACTAAAAATAAAGGGCTAATTATATAATTGTATCCACAAAAAATAAAAATTCGAACATTATACCTCTGAAATTCCAATTTCGAACGGACATCATTTCAAATTTTATACGTCATATCTCAAATTTTGTACCACAATCACTTATAAAAACAAGAACTGCATGTTTCTTTTTCTTTTAAAGTGACAAATATCACAAAGACGAACTCAACAATTTACAAAAATTTTTAGTCCCTGAATGGTGAAAATTTAATTACTATTCCTTCAATCATCGTTGTCAACATAAATAAATAATTTTTTTAATCCAAAATATGCTTATTTATTAACAATCACATTATTTTTGCCTTCATCTTTGCTTTTTTTCCCTATGTTGTTTCATTTAAATTTTATTTTGATATATTTATTTTATGAATTTTAAAAATAATCAAATGTGCTAATTTACTATATATTATATTTTGGTACATTAATTAAAAATTTTAAAAATAATCAGATGTGCTAATTTTGACATATATAATAATGTTATTGATTTCTCCGCATTATATATCCAATAAATGAAAAATCCATTTATTTCCTCAAAAACAAAATCCCCGATGTATGTTTATGTAACTCAAGAAAATATTCACCAATGTAACTTTTTGTAACTGCTTACAAACTATAAATATATATAATATATAAATTTAAAAAAATAAAAAAATAAACCCATATTCAAACAAAAATAAACTTTAAAAAAAATATATTGTAGAAAATATATTTATTGAACTTAAGAAAAACAATCAAGCAACAATATAGTTTAATGAGAAAGTGATATAAAAAACTTTTTTACAAATTATATATATATATATATATATATATAATCAAAGTAACATAAACTTGAAAAAAAAAAAGAGATTATAGAAAATATGGTTTTTTCTTAGCAAATTAGAAAACAAGAGAGATTATAGAACATATAGCAAATCAAACAAAAAAATAACCAGAGAACAATCAGAAATAAATCGAAAAATAACAACTAACCAACTAAAGCAAATTAAGCAAAAAAATAAACCAAAAACCAACCATAAATCAATCAAAAAATAACCACTAACCAACCAAAGCAAATTAAATAGAAAATCAACAAGAAATTGACCAAAAAACGACCACTAACCAACTAAAGCAAATTAAGTAACATCAACCAGAAAACAACAAAAAAATAACCACTAACAATCCAAAGCAAATTAAACAGAAAATCAACCAGAAATCCACCAAAAAACAACCACTAACAAACTAAAACTAATTGAGCAAAAAAATAACCAGAAAACAACTATAATCAACACAAAAAATAATCATTAACCATTCAAAGTAAATTAAACAGAAAATCAACCAAAAATCCACCAAAAAATAAACACTAACCAACTAAAACTAATTAAGCAAAAAGTCAACAAGAAAACAACCATAAAATAATCGGGATAAAAACTAACCAACTAAAGCAAATGAAGCAAAAAAACCCAGAAAATAATCAGAAATCAACCGAAAACAACCAATAACAAATTAAAGCAAAACATTAACCAGAAAACAACTATAAATCAACCAGAAAACAATTAGAAATCAACCAAAAAATAACTACTAACCAACTAAAGTAAATTAAGCAAAACATCAAGAAAACAACCATAGATAAACTGTAAAACATCCACTAACCAACTAAGTAAATTAAGTAAAAAAAAAAACAGAAATCAACTGAAAAATAACTACTAACCACCTAAAACAAATTAAGCAAAAAATAAACAAAAAAACAATTACAAATCAACCGAAAAGCAACCACTAACCAACTAAAGTAAATCAAGAAAAAAAATCAACCATAAATCAACAAAAAAATAACCACTAACCAACCAAAGCAAATTAAACAGAAAATCAACCAGAAATCGATAAAAAAACCACTAATCAACTAAAACAAATTAAGCAAACAAATAACCGGAAAACAACCATAAATAAACTATAAAGCAACCACTAACCAACTAAAGCAAATTAAGTAAAAAAATCCACCATAAAATAACCGAAAAACAACAACTAACCAACTAAAATAAAATAAGCAAAAGATAAACCAGAAACTTGGGAGAATGGAGAAAATAAATGCACACATCAAAAGAGCTAACAAGAAAAAATTGAAAGCCATACACCCTAAAATCAACCAGAAAACAACAAAAAATCAACGAAAAAAACAACCACTAACCAACTAAGCAAGTTAAGACGAAAAAATACCTTTTGAACAGGTTAGCGACACTTTCAATATTAGCTTTAGAACCATCCAAACGAAACCTAGGTTTAGAACCGTCACTTATTGTGAGAAAACTAAAAAAATAAAAACAAAACCAAACCCGATGTTTAGAAACAAAATTGAATTGAAATTTGAAAAAAAAAAAAGAGGCGGTGAAACACTGAAATAAAAACCATTATAGCATAATATTAAAAACAATTAAGAGCAAAACCTTTGAAGATATCAAATGGCGCAACAAACGCTCAAAAGCCTTCAAGCAATCTCGTCGTTCTTCACTCTTGGTTGGTATGTAGAGAATCTCATTGGAAAGACAATAGTGGCATACAGATGACAAAAGGAAACCCTAGGTTCATAAACAAAATCGAATATAATTAAAAAAAATTGAAACACTGAAATAAAAAACGATTATAGCAAAAGATTCAAAAAATTACTTAGATTTTTTGTTGATTTTATGTTGTTTTTAAGTTTTCAGAAGACCCAAAAAATACAATATATATATATATATATATACACACACACACATAGTGTGTGTAAAAACAACATAAAATAAACTAAAAATTAAACTAAAATAAACTCAAACAAAAAATTATTATAGAAAAGATATTTATTGAACTTAAAAAAGATAATCAATTAGTTTATTTTATTTTTATTTTTTTGTTGATTTAATGTCTCTCTATCTCTCCAAGTCAAAGTCGTCGTCCTCCTTAAAAGAATAAGAGATTTTTTCTTTTTGCTTTGTGTCTCGTGATTCATCTGATGACATCTACGTTGCGGATACTTACCATGTGCTCGTTGCCTAACTATTACTTGTAGTACATGGAAACTAGCGTTGCCTTACTTCTTTGGCATTCTACAGATCCATATTTCACGGCACGTCAATCGAGGTAGGCTCAATTCCCTATGATTTATTTATTATTTGGTTTTCAGTTTGGTTTTTAGTTTATTTTTTTGTTGCTTTTGCATTTACATATTATATATATTGTTAATAAATAACAATATATGGATAGAATATCAATAAAAAATTAAATAAATATTAAATAATAATCCATGGATAGAAAATCAGATAAAAATACAAAAAAAAAATGAAAATGAAAAAATTAAATTAAGACAAAAAAATTCCGAATAAGTAAAAAAAATAAATTACACAATTAATCTCATGCATAAAAATTATTTTCAAAATGGTAATATATAAAAATGGTCATTTAAATATTAATTTTTATTTTTAAAAAAAAAAAACCATTTTATAGGCTTGAATTTGTTTGAAGCCATGCATGAAAGTAGTCCTGAACATCATTTTCTATTTGTTGAGAAAAGAAAAAAATAATATCATTTTTTTATTAAGTAAAAAAATATAAGTACTGCAAAATGTCCTCAAATCACCACATGTCTTATATTAATATTAGTGGTCTGCTAGACTAATGAATGCATCTTGCTAGCGAAGGTTAAAATTAATTATTAGCTAACTGTCGTATTAAATATTAACGCTGTCATAATGAATTCAGAAATATCAAATTTCACTTTTTTAAATACAGTTTTGTGGACGAAAATTCTAGAAAAAAGCTAAAGCTAGTTTGGGCTTACGACAGACCCAGTTAGCCCAATTGTTTGAAAGGTAGGTTTTAGAGGGCCTACTAGTCAACAGTAGAACCCAGCTCCTCCCTTCACTCCAATTCAAATCAATTCAAATTTCGTTTCACCGCTCAATCGACACTCTCTCAAGACTCGGAAGCGCTCTCCCTCTCTCTCAGACCAACTGTCCGCTCCGTTCGATTTTGCACAGAAAATAAAAAAATCTCAACGGGACAGCCACATCTAGGGTTCAGTTTTGCACTGATTGTTTGCTTAAGTCGAATTTTGAAGTGATGTCTTCTCGGAATCAGAACCGGCCTCCTCGAAGTCCTTCAGGGGTAAATAGTTGTTTTTTTTGAATATTTTGTATTTGTTTTTTTAAATCTTAAGAGTTATTGTTTGTTATAATTTGCAATTTAATGGCTTGCAGAAGAAGGACGGTGCTGACGGAATCCAGTTAGATAAACGACGGAGGGTTGGGGCAGGACGAATTGGCGGGCTCACCGGCGAGCGGAAGCCGTTTGGCTGCGTCAATAAAAGGCAGGATGCAGCGGTTTCTAATGATGCGGGCAGCGTGGACAATGCGGAGTGTGGTAGTGTTGAGTTTACGAAAGAGGATGTTGAAACATTGGTGAATGAGAAGATTAAATTGAAGAAGTTCGATCATAAGGTTTAATTCATTAATTTATTTTGATTTTATGATTTTGAATTTCGGTTTTAATTGACAGAATTTGGTTCTGTTGATTTTTCAGGGAAATGTGGAATTGCTTATGGAGCTTAATAATAAGCTCAAGCTTTGCTTGAAGTCGCTGCAGAAGAAAGATGAGCGTCATGTTGAAGAGGAGGGAAGGCTTCGGAATGCTCTTGAGTTATCGGAGAAAAAATCCTCTGATACTGGTAACTTCGATGTTCTCTTGATTCACTACAACTGAAGTTATATGGGCAGTTAATAATTGAACATATATAAAGGAGAATTCGTTTCACATTAACACACGCACTATTAAACGAGAGATAACGATTTGTTGGCATACTAAACACGAAACTGATCTCTAACGTACAAGTATTTGATGTTGGTTATTGTGTAATGAGGAATCAGATAGGACAATGTTAAAGGATGAAAAAAAATTTATCCATCAAGGGAGAGGCTTTTTTGATTTAAATGATTGTCCATTTAGCAGAAACAATGAGTTTTTTGTTATGCATTTAACTAATAAGCTTTTCACTATGAATTTAACAGAAACAATGAGCTTTTCATTATGCATTGGACTAATTGAGTTTTAAATACTTGAAAAGAAATTAACTGATTGTGAAAACCTGAAGTTTCCAAGTTTTGGCTTTTCTCTTTTCCTATAAAATTTGACATCCTAGACAAAATTAAACTTAGGCAACTGATTCTCTTTACAAAAATGTTGAAGGATGGAAAATTGTTCTTCTCCATCAAGGGAGAGGATTATTTGATTTCATTTAAATGATTGTTCGTTTAAGAGAAACAATAAGCTTTGCATATTGCATTTAACTAATTGAGTTTTAAATACTTGAAAAGAAAGTAATTGGTTGTGAAAACCTGAGGTGTCCAAGTTTTGGCTTTTCTCTTTTCCAATAAAATTTGGATTTGAGGTTATATGAGCAGTAACTTGTCAAATAGAAAGCAGCTATATAGACAGTTAATAATTGAATATACGTGTATTGAATCAATAAATAGGTTGTATTTGATTGAATTTAGATTATTTGCATTTTTATTTTAATGATCTTCCGTTTGTTTTAGAGGTGGAAATGAAAAACAAGGAGGAGAGGTTGAATGCTACTATTTTGGAGATGAGGAAGGAGACTGCTTCTCTACAAGAGAAACTGTCAAAGGAAGAATCAGAGAAATTGGTAAGACATTCCCGTTGCACCTTTGATCTTTTGTTTGCAATCCTTCAAGCTATTTTTTCTCTTTCTGATTTTGCTTTGCTGGTGGAAAACAGGATGCAATTGAATCTTATAGAAAGGAGAATGAAGCTCGGGTTAATGTTGAAAATCTGAATGCTTCTCTTTCAAGGGATCTGCAGCAAGCTCAGCAAGATATTTTGGTAGCCAATCAAAGGGTAATATCTAGTTAACCATTTGGGGTTCGTATATTATTAACTTTATGATTATGCGATTATTTAACTAAGCTAATGCTACCTGTTAATTCCTCCAGTTTGATGAATTTGCTTGAAGCTGCATGTCACCTTTTTTTTTTTGTGAATAAAATGTTGCAAATTGCAGGTTGCTTCACTTGATGATATGTACAAGCGATTGAACGAGTATAACCAGAGTTTACAACAGTACAACAGCAAACTGCAAGGCGACCTTGATAGTAGCCGTGAGAAACTTAACCTACTTGAAAGTGAGAAGCTGACCATTGTTCAGAACCTCACTACTTTACGGGGTCACTTTAATTCATTGCAAGATCAGTTGACTTTATCCAGAGTAAGGTCCTTTTTGGTTTAACTTTCATTATCTTTTATTTTAACATTGATTGATATAACACTAAAGCAACACGGATTTTGCTGGTGTATTGTTTTTTTTTCTAGAATGCTCAAGACGAGGCAATTAATCAGAAAGAAACACTAGCAAACGAAGTTAGATGCCTTCGAGGGGAACTGCAGCAAGTGAGAGATGATCGTGAACGCCAAGTCGCACAAGTTCAAGCATTGACTGCTGAAGTAGTAAAGTACAAAGAAGCCACTGGAAAATCCTTTGTGGAGCTGGACAACCTGATGGAAAAGTCAAAATTATTGGAGGTTACTGCATGCGGCCTTTTTTGTGTAAAATCTAAGCACTTGTATGCAAGCTCCTTCATTAGTACATTTAATTGCAGGACACTTGTGCTTCTCAGAGGAATCAGATAACCTTGTTGGAGCATAAATTATCCGTTGCTAATGAGAAGCTTAAGGTAACACTTAGTTCGTTTGAGATTATTTTTGCATGTACATGGCAGAATTTAAATTATTTATGTTTTCTTTTTATCTCAGATTCCTAAAAATGGCTATAGCATTTCCTTGGCTAAATGCTTTCACGTTCTCTCCTTTTTTTCAGACTGTTGATTTATCTGCTTCGGAATTAAAAGTTGAATATGAGGAACAAAAGAAACTTGTTCAAGAATTACAAGAGGGCCTTTTAGATTCAGAGCATAAATTAGTTGAAGGAGAAAAATTAAGGAAGAAATTGCACAACACAATATTGGTATCTTTTTCTTTAATTTTTTTTGGGAAATATTTTTAATTTGTCTATTATAAGAAGAAATACTTGAGTGTTTCTTTTTCTGTATTTCAGGAATTAAAGGGCAACATTCGTGTGTTTTGTAGAGTTCGCCCCTTATTACCTGATGATGGTGTTGGAACCGAAATGCCAGTTGTTTCTTATCCTAATTCTTTGGAGTCTATTGGGCGAGGCATTGATGTAATACAAAGTGGTATGCACATTATTTTCTTACAACTATTTCAAAATTGGAATTTGCATATATCTGTGTTTTATGGATGAAAATATACTGATTTTTCCAGTTTAATGCTATTAATTGTCATTTACAGGGCAGAAATATCCTTTTACATTTGACAAGGTGTTCAGTCATGAAGCTTCTCAGCAAGATGTTTTTGTTGAAATATCACAACTGGTGCAAAGTGCACTTGATGGTTATAAGGTAATTTTTTTTTCTGTATAAATTGCAGCATGAGTAAATTTCGCATGTATCATCATTAAGATTGGATTTTCACGGTTTTTGGAATTGATGGAATATGGCTGATTATGGTGTTTGGACTATTTTTCTTGATAAAGAGTCAAGTAGCTATTCTTGAAGATTTCTACTAATGAACATTTGTGGGTTGCCTGTAGGTGTGCATTTTTGCTTATGGTCAAACAGGATCTGGGAAGACTTACACAATGATGGGTAGGCCAGAAGCTCTTGAGCAGAAAGGCATGATTCCGCGGTCGCTAGAGCAGATATTTCAAGCCAGCCAATCCCTTGCAGCACAAGGCTGGAAATACAAACTGCAAGTAATATATCTCCAATATTTATCATAATATTGTACCTCGAGATCAATGAATTGATTGTTCCTTAAAATATTCCTAGGTATCAATGTTGGAAATATACAACGAAACCATTCGCGATTTGTTATCTGGCAATAAATCAGGTGCCGCAGATAGTAGTGTGCCAGGGAAGCAGTATATGATAAAGCATGATGCGAATGGCAATACAAATGTAAGCGACCTTACCATTGTTGATGTTTGTAGCGTACAAGAGATTTCCTCTCTCTTACGCCAGGCTGGACAAAGCAGGTAACTGAGATTGATCTTCTTTTTTCTGTTAAACAATGTTTATTGTCGGATAGTACGCTTGTTTGCTCTAGTCCTTCAAATTTAAGTTGATCTTCCATGTGTATCTTATATTTTGGGATCTACTTTGCTTTCATAGGTCAGTTGGAAAGACACAGATGAATGAACAATCATCAAGAAGCCATTTTGTGTTTACATTGCGCATATTTGGGATAAATGAGGTACTACATTTTTCTGATTCTACATTCATCTATTAATGTCTCTGTTATTGTCTGCTTACAAAATCCTTCTTGCATATTTAGGGTACTGAGCAACAAGTGCAAGGCGTTTTAAATCTCATTGATCTTGCAGGGAGCGAGCGCCTATCAAAGAGTGGGTCGACTGGGGATAGGTTAAAGGAAACTCAGGTAGATACATCGTACATACTTTTATCTACATTTGGATTACGTTTCATATGCTTCTTAGTTCTCCGTGCTTATGTTTCGTCTATAAACAGGCTATTAATAAAAGTTTATCATCTTTGAGTGACGTTATATTCGCGTTGGCGAGAAAAGAGGACCATGTTCCTTTCAGGAATTCCAAACTGACATACCTTCTCCAGGTAAAATTATTTGTTTAGATATTCCATTTTTTCCAAATTTACTTCTACTCTCTCTTCTAAGAGTTGACAAGAACACATTGAAAAGGTTTGGTAGTCTACTTTATCAATATCTCTGTGTCATCAATTCAGTGTGGGGTGAATAATTTTTTAGCTTCCAATTCTCATTATAATACATTTATTTGTCTTTATATTTACTGCTTTGCATTCCCAAGTTTGTTTTGACATTCATTAATTTGGATTATTTCTATTTCATTGCTTCCTTCAACAGCCTTGTCTTGGAGGAGATTCAAAAACATTGATGTTTGTGAATCTCTCCCCCGATTCCTCTTCCGTCGGCGAATCATTGTGTTCTCTCCGATTCGCTGCGAGAGTGAACGCTTGCGAAATTGGGATTCCCCGCCGTCAGCTGACTCTACGACCCTCAGATTCCCGCTTGAGTTGAGGCTGATTCAAGTTCATTTTTCCTGCATCTTGTCATAACTATAACTTGTACCAGAGTAGTGACAATTTGGAGAACCATGTTGTGCATTGGATTTATATAGTGGAGAGTAGTGATTTTAGCTGGAAGCTTGTAGTCTATAGAATTCTCTGAGCTACTAATTTGTATTATTGGATTGTGTTGAGGTATGGTTTCTGTTTCGCAGCAGAGGCCATTTGTTGGCTTTGGCTAATCAGTTCATCAATAGATGAACATTGAGAAGAACAATAATATCTGTGTTTTTTTTAATTAATTCTATTGAACTTTTTTAACTTACTTTCAGCATTGAATGTCTGAAGTTCGGACAATCTACGTATTTCATCATTGATCTTTACTGTTGTAAGAAAATTGATTTTCCGTTGTACGTTTGATAAGTTCCAACTAATCAGAGTCATTGTATTTCTCCCCAATTGAAGTTATAATGTTTCAATAATTGGTGTGAGCAAGTAAAGTTGGAGGAAAAAGCGAAAGTAGTTTTGTCTGAACCGCAAATAGGATAGACCTAAGCCGACCCTGTTAAAAATGCCGAAAGAAGATAAACCTCTCCAATTAGTTGTTGAAGCATATATGTCGGGTAGATTAGACCGAACTATTTACAGGAATATCATGTTTTATTTATTTTTTAGTAAACATTTAACTCATGTGGGCCATGGCCTTTCAGAGTTATCTCCACCCTAAACAAAAAGGTCGGCCATGAGCAGAGCACACAGATTACAAACAAGGAAGATCAGGTTCATTTCATTCAACGTTGTGCTTTCAACAAAAAAGATAGGTTATTTAATAGTAAAAAAACAAGGAAAAGAAAAGGATGGGTCCCAACTTAAGCCATTCATATTTTGCGTAATCTTGTTGCTTCCCGGTTCGAGAAACGTGTGAAGACTCTGGACATTGGTGGAGTCAAAATAATCGAAACTGAGAAGCGAAGAAAATAGATGGAGAACCAAGAACAACAAATCAAGTCCAGAGTTGTGAAGGTGGACTCAGCTGAGTCATGGGACTTTTATGTCACTCAAGCTAACAATCAGGGCTGCCCCGTAAGTTCTTTCTTCACCTTCTCTACTTCACCGTCTTGATCATGCAGAAGCCTTTTTTTTTCCTTGTTGAGCTTGAAGGAAACTTTCAATTTTCTAGAATAAGTGAGTTTCATATAGTTTGTTAATTGTCTGAACTGGGTTCAGTTCAAAATCTTTTCTTGAAATCCTGATTGTAATTATTTGTTTGTTGTGGCGGGTTTTGAAGATTGTTGTGCATTTTACTGCTTCATGGTGTATACCTTCGGTGGCTATGAATCCATTTTTTGAAGAACTGGCCACGGCCTATCCGGATGCCCTGTTTCTCGCTGTTGATGTTGATGATGTCAAGGTAATCATTCCTTTTTTGAGTGAGTGATAATGGAACCTCAGGACTACACTATTAGTCTTTTTGCTTCTAATGAAGTTAACATTGAGAATGAAAAATGGTTTATTAGGTACTTTAGAAGATCCTGTTATAAACTTGGTACTTGTGCTGGAAAAAAAACTTGGTACTTGTTTGCTTCTTACATTCAATTTATACATTTTTGGAAGTTTAAAAACAGAGATAGCTAAGTGTTTTTTGTTTGAATTTCTCTCTGGATTCCCAGTTTGCGCAATCCAACCAATGGTATCTGCATATCAAAAAGGCATCCTTTTGCTTAACTTCTTGTTCAAACCACAAGTATCAGGTTTTCTGGTGATTTTTTGTTATTTTTTGGGCTCTAGTCTTTCCAGGGCTTGATTCTTGGGCGAAATTCATGGCGGTCTCCGAGGTTTGGTATATTGTTCAACTCGGTTCTTACTAGTTTGGAAATAGTCACTCCGGTCCTTAGACCTTAAAACCGTCAGTCAAACTCAACCGAAAACATAAAAAGACTATCTTGTCCTCTAGTTTTAAAAGAATTTACCATATAAATTGAAACCAAACCAAACCAAACCAATTACTTTAATAATCAATTCTTAACCCAACCCAAAATCACATGTTCTCTCCCTCTAACCCAAAATCACAACCTAAACTAAATCAAAACCACACACACTCTCAAACCCAAAACCACAACCTAACCAAACCATAAAACCCAAACCACAAAACCACACTCTCAACCCAGTTCTTCTTCTTCTTCTTCTTTTTCTTCTTCTCTCTCTATGCCTCATTTCGATGTCTTTCTCTCTCTCTCTCTCCAGTTCTCTTCACCTCTCCCCAGTTCTCTTCATCGCTCCCCGGTTAGATCCGCCACCACCATTCACCTCTCTCTTCCTCATCGCTTTCACTCATCTCTTTCACCTAACTCTCTGCCCCATCACTCCAAAACCCATCCACTTCCTCTATAAACCACCGCCACTGTTAATCACTCCCAAACTCCCCTTTAAACCCTCATCAAATCTCTCGGTTGGCTCTACATTCTCGTCTTTGTTGCGTCCTTCTCTCTTCTCATCCCCCAAATTGGTAATTTCTCTTCCTTTATAGCTGAAATTGCGTGGAAAGACCCAACCCAGACAAGGCGATCCAGAGAGTTTTAGAGTCTTGGTAGTGAGGAGGGTGGTGAATGGTGGTTGTTT